>OX442434.1:1824984-1846139 GCA_949361645.1 Spongilla lacustris | reverse complement strand
CTCTCTGTCTTAATTCTGAACACATATAACATATTAGATGAGTGTTGCATGGCATATTATATATTATGAAAGTCCGTACCAGTGTTTTATACATGTACTGTAATTGTCTTTTATAAAATATTTGCAACTGGCTGGGAGACATCTATTTCATTATACTCCAGCAACTCAAATACATGTTTCAATCTTTTGGAATAGTTGTAGTAGTAGGGGCCAGAAGGAGATGGTGGAAGGTTGTATTTCAACAATTGGAATATTCAAGGCAGTTTCTCTTGCCTAAAAATAGTTATCAAATTCCATGTTTAACTAAATACGAATTTTAACCTGTGATGTATGGAGTGATGGCCTCTTTTGTGCCTGGGCCTGTCAGTTGGGGCGACAGGCAATGCCGGATGTGTTATATGAGATGTTTGTCAAATATTGGCTGGTGACTTTGGTAGGCACAATTACAGCATGCCTTCTCTCCTGGACCTACACTCCCTGAAGTCAAGAAATTGGAAGTAATATTTTCTAATGTAAATACACGTTTCTAAGTCAAAATGACATCACTAACACATACATGTATACCAGTACAAGTACTATTGCAAATCCAATTAAAAATACTGACTACAGTTGCTTTGGAATTCTTTTTTATCCCAACTGTGTTATAGTGTTTGAGGTACAGTGTAAACCGGCCTCACCATGGGGGTATTCCCCTTTTCCCGCAGCATGTGATCTTTGTGCTGGGTGCGGTCATAGCATGGGCTATTCCTGATGTTCCAGAGAATGTGGAGAATGAGATCAAGAAGGAGAAGCTGCTGGCCTACAGAGCACAGCAGGCCCAAGTTGCCAAGGACAATGAGAACATAAAACGTGACAACCAGACAAAGACTGGTAACTAAGGCGAAAAATGGCATTTGGCAAACATGTAAGAAAGTGTGCACATAAACAAGAAGGGGAAAGAAAATGAAACCAAGATGCTGTAGCAAATCACAGCGCACACCATTGCACAAACTCACATCTGCAGCCAGCTGATGCTTGGCAGCTGCACAGGTACTTGTGCTAAGTCCAGGAAAGTTGCAGTGAAAAATATCAAAAATGGGGCTTGCCTTGAGATTCATGATAAGAATCACTTTGTATACGATGTTTCTCCCAAAAAAAAATCAAATGTCGCAAAAACATAAACAACGCATACGATGGTCCAAATACAGTACTTCTTTCAAATCGCTTAGGCTAACTTTGCAGTACATATTAATTTACATTACAATTTTGTACTTCTGCAGATCTGAAATGATGTACAGTGGAACCCCGAAATGCGGACACCATCTGGACCCACCTCAAGTGACCCGATAATTGAGGTGTCCTTTATTCAGGGGTTGGAACCTTTCAAAGTAACTTGTTTGGGACCTAGAGATAGTGTCCTGCTTATCGATGTGTCCGTATTTCAGGGAGTCCGCATTTCGAGGTTCCACTGTACCTAAAACCCAATCGTTTCATTCTGTGGTACATGCAGAGATAAAATATATATTATCTCTGGTACATGTAGCACATAAACACTATCTAAATTCATGCGTGACGTCACAGGCAAAAGGTTCATTGGAATGAAGGGGGGGGGGGGGGGGGGGGGCAACTTATAAAATGGCATAACCACCATCATAGCTCCTAGATCTACATGCTTTTCCTTTTAAATTTTCATTGAGAAATTTCATTTTTGTTGTATTTCACGATGGAGCTCTGTAAGGGATTTGTATGCAAGAAACCATTTGCAACCTTACAAGTGCATGTGTAGCTGAACATAGCACTTGAAGTGATTCTTCAGCTCTTTTGCCGCAAGAACACGTGAGCTTTAATTAAGCACAAGGTGCAAAACATTTGGGGGTGGATCTCAGGTGTATCAGCAAGAATGTTGATGTTAAAAGCCACAAGAAACGTGTCAGCATAGGAGATACAGCTGTATGGTGGCTCTGGTTTTACTGCTCTCCCCTTTGTTTTGATCCCTCTATGCAATTTGCACCCGCACACTCGGCACAGATCATCTAGTGATGCACTTCCATTCTTGTGGTGCGCGTTATTCATAATTTGGGTACGTATGTTATAATAATTATAGCAGGGCGTAGGAGACGCGGCACCACGGACTGAAAACATATTCTTACCTGGCAAAGATACCACTATAAGCTGTTTTTTTTACCGACAGCACTTATAAGGGCGGGAAAAAAGTTACACAGTCGTGATTTTATGCTACTTTTCCCGCCTAAAAAGAACCATCTTATGCGCGGAACGAATGCAGTGCGCCACTCGAGGCTAATGGATGCGTGAGGCTAAATCTAATAAGAAGACAAGTTCTAGTTAATACCGTTTTTGCAATTTTATTTGCATTAGATCGATTGGCTGCGGAAACCTTAAGTTGAAACTTTAATGAGCTTGTAAAGGGAAAGCGGTTGTTGAACCGTAAATCATTTTCCTGTGCTCTAATTATGACCCTTTTTGTCCAATTACTCAATAAAAAATTTAAAAGGAAAAGCATGTAGGAGCTATGATGGTGAAGTTATACCATTTTAAAAGTTGCCCCCCCAAAATTCATGCGTGACGTCAAAGGCAAAAGGTCCATTGCGCGTGGGAAAAGTTTATTGTTAATTATCATTTTACACTCGTGCACGCGAACGGTTAACGAGAGCTGTGGCTAGCTGTTGACTATACAAAGCGAGATCTATCTCTGTGAAGCTATGTTTATATAACTGTGAGTTACCAACGCACCACTTTACGCAAGTGCGAGACTAAATTGGGTTGCTGTCAGGGGCAAATTCTCACTTAAAATAGATTAAGAAGACCCTGTCATGTTCAAGGGTGGCTGAAAAGGCTTGGTACCATGATTATTTGCCGAACTTAGTACATGTTTTGTACTGGAGGCAATTACATGTGCATGTAGCTACATGTAATGCACCTATCAATGGTCTCCCCCACTCCCCCCAGTGCGGGCACAGATGGGGCGAAGGTGGGGATTTGAAGATTGCGGTTTTCAAATCTCCCACCCCTCGGGCATTCTAGCCGTTCAAATCCCCCACATACTATGTGGGGCAGCAGAAGAGACGCCTGCATAAAATTTCCTGCGTCATGCGACATCATTAATAATATCCCCCATCCCTGGAGCAAAAATCCTAGTCAATCCCCATAGAAATGGCCCCTTCTGTGCCAGCACTGGGGGGGGGGGGGGGGGGGGGGGGAGTCCATTGAGAAGTGCATAATAGTACTTCGTACGGATGTGACGTTGCATTAATCAATGTGCACGTGGTTATTGTGGTATCATCAGACAAACATTTGCCAAACCACATGACCGCTGAACGATTTAATTGTGGTGAAGGACTGCAATAGGACGATTTTGTCACCCAAGCTGACAGGAGAGCTTGAATGGTGGTGTTGAAAGCCAGTGCTGGTGTTGTTTTGTTCTGTGTGCATGTTATGTGTGTGTGTGTGTGTGTGTGTGTGTGTGTGTGTGTGTGTGTGTGTGTGCGTGTGTGTGTGTGTGTGTGTGTGTGTGTGTGTGTGTGTGTGTGTGTGTGTGTGTGTGGTGTGTGTGTGTGTGTGCGTGTGTGTGTGTGTGTGTGTGTGTGTGTGTGTGTGTGTGTGTGTGTATTTGTACTGGTTTGATGCATTTAATAGAACATTCTCTATCATAAAGTTGGTGGTATCTAGGATTTGAAAGCAGCAGTAATGGTGTAAGAAGCAGGGAAACTGTAAGGGAAAATGCACACTGACAACGAAATCTGTGCTAATTTCATTTTGCACCCTTTTTTACACTACTATTGTCTTCAAATCCTATATACCCATAGGAAAGGTTTTTGTGTATCTGTTTCATTGCTTTTTATTCATAAATGTACCCTTCCAACAGTCATGTTTGGATAGACATAAAATATAGCCAGAGACCATCTAAATATTCAGTTTCGTAATGCTTCTTTTCCCTAACCAATATGGCAGAGCAGTGGATGGATTACATCACTGCTATGCTGCAGAGTAGTACAGTGACATCTGCTGCTGTGAAATATTGGGCTGGGGTATGAGACTAATTTGTTCTCTATGTTAGAATGGATGTGCATGCATGCACTTAATATAAGTGTGTGTGGGGGGGAGGGGGAGGGAGACCAATCTTCACACAAATGGTTCTCTTATTTTTATTTAAATCGGGTTCCCCGGTCCATATTTGAAGTTTTTACCTTTTTCATGAAAATGCGAGTGGTAAGAAATCTTACAATATTTACCCTATCAACTATGTTACTCAGTTCTCTCCATAAACACCACTTCTGTGGTCACATGCTCAAAGCCAAGAACACAATTGTTTATTAGAGGAACACCAGCCATGGATGATAAATATTGTTGTTGTATTCCATAAACAATGTATCAGTAGAATAGATGCATTCCTTAAGCAGACTGAATGCATTGTTTTTGAATATTTCAAGTCAGTACATCTCGTGAATCCACTTGTGTAAATTTGAACCAAGGAAGTAGTGACTTCTGGTATCATATCTACTGAACCTTTATTAAAAGCAATGCACAGTGATGTATATCATCAAGGTTATCAAATTTTCAGTGGGGCGAGCATTGGGTTTGCCGAATCCCTGATATGTGATTGGAATGATATTGTCAGATTGTTTTTAAAACTATTTTACGAATCAAAGCGCAGTCATCTTGCACTTCAATAAAAACCGAGACATTTGCTCTGCAGAGGAATGTCAATGTGTGTTTTTTTTTGTAGTTACTATTCGTTTTCCAAAAGCATTTAATCTCCTTTAGAAGTATGTACACCGTTTGCATGAATTTTAGTCAGTCTGTCTTATGTTATTTTGCTCACTGCTGATGTATCTAACTGCTGCTATTAGTTTTAATCCTTGTGTTGTAGTATTGTATCGGCTACATTACCTTATAATTTAGCTCTAACTAGTCAAAGCGCGGATAGCATACTTTAAATGTTAAAGCAACAAGAGGATACAGTAGAAAGAAGATCCTTGAATTGGAAGTAACTATTATTACAACCAAAAAAATTAATTATGAAGTCTGCGCATGCGTACCACAGTACTTTTTTTTTCTAACTTTAACTGTGTCGATGGCTAGCGGAGGGCAAATAGACTTTGTAGCAGTTGCTACAGGCGAGCCATCGCCATTTGTTTCCGCAGACATGGACATGAGCAGGGTGAACTACAGCGCAATTGTTGACGACAAAGGGATGATGACTACGTCGAGTGGCAACGATGGATCCCAGCTGATATCTATGTCGAAGGAGGAACGGGTGAGTTAGGGCTAGTTTGTGATGGACGCTATGTTTCATGTGCTTGTGTATAAGCGTAGACTGTCAATACACTATATTAGACACCGTGAAATAACACCACTCCGTCTCGTGTCGTGAAAGAACGCACGAGGTTTTATCCAACATTGAAATAACGGTTGAAGTGTTTTAATTTAAAAAGGTGTGGCGGCAGAAGGCTTCACCTTCAAGCACCTGTGGAGCAGCCCGACGTATCTCTATAGTAGCATCGGTCTTTGGATCAAACCTGTGATATTATAACTATATGAATTGCAGTATGTATAGGCCTACATACGGAGTGGTGAAATTATTTTGCTAGCTGGAGTTGCCCAGGTCCCGGTTTAAGTTATGTCTAGCAACTGTGTTATTTCTTGATGAGAAGCCATTGTGGAAGTGTTGATGAAGCCCTGGCATAGTTGGGCGTAGCCCGGCCTTGGCCTACCACGAACATGTATAAGCCCCCACATACTAATCAGATGGATACGGGCATACACGTTGACCCTTTCGCCAAAACGTGAAGGTCGGGCTACGCCCAACTAGCCCTAGCACATCGCTGGGTGGCTGCACACAATGTGACCACAGTTGCACATGATAAATTCCTGTGCGCACACTACTTGTACTGCAGAAACCACTCTTCAGATTCTTCACCCTTCCTTCTATGCATTACCCTAAAAACGTTACCACTCTCCACTCCTCTACATACTATGCCAACCTCTACACACCCTACCACACCCTTATTCGCACAAACACATGCAGGTCATTGTAGTGACAGCGACAACTTTTATGTAGGGGGAGTGGAAATCTGTTTTGATTAGCCCTACATGCATGTACAACTCCATTACATGTACAACTCCATCAGGGCATCACATGTACAACTCCATCAGGGCATCGCATGTACAACTCCATCAGGGCATCGCATGTACAACTCCATCAGGGCATCGCATGTACATGTATAACTCCTACATCAAGAAACTCACAGGCCAGTGTTATGAAAAGAGAAGGCAGGACAACATCTCTTCACTCACATTTGGCAGTATCACTGACCACACCAAAGCTATATAATGGCTGTGCACTGTGCCTATATGTTTACACACCACTCCCTTTACATACATTCCACCTGATCCATATATGGAGAGCCATGCACCTACTTGTTATGATGCTGGGACAAAATGTAGGCACAGTTCGGAACCTTAGTAGGCAGTCAGCCCCCCCCCCTCCTCCCCCCCCCCTCCTCCCCCCCCCCCCCCCCCCCCCCCCCCCCCCCCCGTTATGTTTGAAGCTTGGTACTCAGCTGTCTTGGCATTCAGCTTTTGTAATCCTTAATTATTTGCTGTGTGCTTACTGTTTGAGCAAAGTACCTGTCATCCGATCGCAGTAATGCCCCCTTCAAACTTATGGCCCCCTTCAAACTTATGGCCCCCTTCAAACCTATGGCCCCCTTCAATGCCATGGGAAGAGCACATAGTCAGTAACAAATTTACCATGTGCAGCGAAGCAAGCAAGCTGGCTGGCTTTGCTTCAACTGCTGCTACTCCTACCGAGTTGCTAGTGAGACCTGTCTGTTTGCAGAACTTCTCTTGCTACAATGTAGCAAAATTAAATAATAATTATTGAAGGCTAAAAACAAATTTACAGCACACGAATATGTGACCAGAGCATGCATGCATTTTTACTGTGCATGGCCAGATTAACCTGATTCTTTAAGCTTGCATATTATAAACTGCTTCACTCCCTAAACAGAAAACCAAGGAATCGTCTGTATACTTTGAAGATGGAGTGAGAACAATAGGTAAGACAATTGTGTCACGCAGCGTAGGAAAAGCCAAATGAATGTACTATGGGAGCTCACGCTTCAGAATGTGACCAAAACCAGATAATTAATACAAGTGCTACCAATCACGAAAAAGTAAATATTCACATGCATCCTGTAACGTGGACATTGCTGTGAGTCAGATAGTTGTATTGCTGTGAATGAAACTCACCAGGACACCAATAATGTCCTTATTTACATGTGTATAGTCTGTGTGTGAATAATTAATTATTTTAACACTGTACCTTTCTTGTGAGTTGTACATGTAAAAGTACATGTACAACTGCCAAGCATTAGAATCTAAATACAATCCAAGCCACAAAGCAATACATTAACAACAACCATTGCGTGACTGGTACACCACATATGTGTGTGTACATGAACAGGATATGAATATAAAATTATCTGTGTCCAAGTGTACCTTGTATATGAAATAATTTTATTAATGTGGCCAAACTGTGGTATTGACCCTTTGCATGAAAGATCGAAGTAGGATAACGTCACGTCCGGAGTAAAAACCGCAGCGGTTGCATAGAGACATCGTGTCACGTTCGCGGACCTTTGCGTAATAAAATGGCAACGCTCGTAGTCATTCCTTCCCGCTCGGACAGTGATCCTTCGGCCGATCCAGTTCCTTGTCAAACTATGCTGCCAACAGTAAGCCATCCATTTTAAAAGGCTCCGGGTATGTCAGACTCTATCAAGCTTACATACTAGTACTGTTGGCAGCATAGTAACTGGGTCGGCCGAAGGATCACTGTCCGAGCGGGAAGGAATGACTACGAGCGTTGCCATTTTATTACGCAAAGGTCCGCGAACGTGACACAATGTCTCTAGGCAACCGCTGTGGTTTTTACTCCGGACGTGACGTTTATCCTACTTCTGATCTTTCATGCAAAGGGTCCATTGACAGACTAAGGTTATATGAACTGTATAACCATACATGTAAGTCTGCTTGCAGTGTGACCATGATTCACAGTTACATGTACTATCCTGATTGAGCAGTGATTAAGCATGTACGTGTACATTAGGGCAGTCTGGTTATTATTTTTTGGCTGGTCATACTGTACATTCAATTACTTCCCATTTTCTGGTTATGTACATTCTGTTTGCAGATTTTGTTCTTTGCTACAAGAAGCAGTCCCACGAGACAGAGGATGAGGTGGATGGGACTGAGAACCTTGACAGCATCAAGGATGACAAGAAACGGCATGAGGCTCAGAAGCGACATTGGTTCCTGAAGCAATGTGAAAAAAATGGATTGGAGTTAGAGAAACAGCACTATAAGGTGTGTGTGGGTATGGGTGTGGGTGTGGGTGTGTGATGTCCTTATATGGCACGGGAAGGTGTGTGATGTCCTTATATGGCACTGGAAGGTGTGTGATGTCCTCATATGGCACTGGAAGGTGTGTGATGTCCTTATATGGCACTGGAAGGTGTGTGATGTCCTTATATGGCACTGGAAGGTGTGTGATGTCCTTATATGGCACTGGAAGGTGTGTGATGTCCTTATATGGCACTGGAAGGTGTGTGATGTCCTTATATGGCACTGGAAGGTGTGTGATGTCCTTATATGGCACTGGAAGGTGTGTGATGTCCTTATATGGCACTGGAAGGTGTGTGATGTCCTTATATAGCAAGTTTGGTCCCTCCAAGGAATTTGTCTCCTGTGGGGGGAGGGGGGGAGGGTATGAAGTTGGCTTGTCCTATCACCCATGCAGGTAAGCTAAAGATAGATTCTTTTCATGTCTCAACATAATACTGTGTACCTTGCACTGTGTACCTTGCACTGTATCCTCCTCTCCCCTCTTGCTCCAGGATTCACCGGACAAGGAAACCTTCTTCATTAAGGTACATGCCCAACATGATGTCCTGTTAAGACGTGCTGAGGACCTCTCATATCGTATGCCTATTGGGGTAAGTTTTTGAATTTGTGTATGTGTGTGTATGTGTGTGTGTATGTGTGTGTGTGTACGTACGTACGTACATACGTACGTATGTATGTGTGTGTATGTATGTGTGTATGTATGTGTGTGTATGTATGCGTGTATGTATGTATGTATGTATGTATGTATGTATGTATGTATGTATGTATGTACGTGTGTAGGGCTTTGTTGTTTTTTGCTTCTTTTTTTTACCTCATCTGTTGCTTGTTTGTTATACTGTTGATCCAAGTGGGTGTGGACCAAAGTCCCTTGTGTGTTAACCTGAAATCTGTTATTTTCTTCTTTTAAAAACATTTTGTAACCACTTTTGTCTCTTTTTTTAACCCCCCACCACCACACCCAAATTTCTTTTACTGCTCCTAGGAAAACACACTCACAACTCACACATATCGTGAACAGATGTTTGACTGTCTCCACATCCGTGATCCCTTTCTGCCCCATATCCCACATGACCTAGAGATTGATGAGTACCTCACTGCTCCCTTCAGATGTGACCTTAAGAACCAGTAAGGTTGTGTGTGTGTGTGTGTGGTATTTGTGTGTGTGTGCGTGCATGTGTGTGTGTGTGTGTGGTATTTGTGTGTGCATGGTGTTTTTAATAATGTTTGAAGTGTGGGTGTGTGTTGAAGAGTTTCGTAAAATGTGGGTATGTGTGTGGTGGGCATGTTTGAAGTATGTTTGAGTGTGAGACATGGATGTTGTGTGAAGTGTATGTGAGATTGTTTTTTGATTACATGGTCTGTTGTGTGCAAAAGCAAGGTTATAGAGGTTGGAGAACTATCCTTTGTGTACAATTAAATGTAATTGCATGCTAACCCCCCAACTGGCCTGGCAGTGTGGGCGCCACAGTGGAACATAAAATGCAACATTTTAGTACACTTTAGGTTTGTTTCGTACCAGGAGTCCATATAACTTGAAAACAAATGTGGTAAGGCTTACATTGCTATGTAGTGTGCACAGGATATATGACGTCCTGTCGATTTACTCAGAAAGAAGGCTTATGTATACACCACATGATACAATGTAACCCACACCACTTCCAAAGAAAATGCTTTGTGTCCTAGTGGTGACCATAGCAACTGAAATAGACCACCTTGCCATTGATTATCACAGCACACCATTATTGAGGATGTACCTCCTCCATTAGTGAGGGTGTGCCTCCACCATTAGTGAGGGTGTGCCTCCTCCATTAGTGAGGGTGTGCCTCCACCATTAGTGAGGGTGTGCCTCCTCCATTAGTGAGGGTGTGCCTCCTCCATTAGTGAGGGTGTGCCTCCACCATTAGTGAGGGTGTGCCTCCTCCATTAGTGAGGGTGTGCCTCCACCATTAGTGAGGGTGTGCCTCCTCCATTAGTGAGGGTGTACCTCCTCCATTAGTGAGGGTGTGCCTCCACCATTAGTGAGGGTGTGCCTCCTCCATTAGTGAGGGTGTGCCTCCTCCATTAGTGAGGGTGTACCCCTCCATTAGTGAGGGTGTGCCTCCACCATTAGTGAGGGTGTGCCTCCTCCATTAGTGAGGGTGTGCCTCCTCCATTGGTGAGGGTGTGCCTCCTCCATTAGTAAGGGTGTGTCTCCACCATTAGTGAGGGTGTGCCTCCTCCATTGGTGAGGGTGTGCCTCCACCATTAACTAATGGAGGAGGCACACCCTCACTATGAGGGTGTGCCTCCTCCATTAGTGAGGGTGTGTTCCTATCACAGCACACCATTAGTGAGGGTGTGCCTCCTATCACAGCACACCATTAGTGAGGGTGTGCCTCCTATCACAGCACACCATTAGTGAGGGTGTGCCTCCTATCACAGCACACCATTAGTGAGGGTGTGCCTCCCTATCACAGTACACATTCATTAACTAAACATTGCAGTTCAATTATAAATGATACAAGGGTATGTACTGAATGCATTCCCCTCCTCCCCCCCCCCCCCCCCCCCCCCCCTAAGCTTTCAGAATGCTGATGACCCAAAGTTCTTCACATCAGCTCTGAGGAGTGCCATCGTAAGCTGTACATTAAAATGTATAGTTTCGTTAATTGGTATGTATATTGTGTAGCTTTGAGTTGCTGCATTTTGGTATGTTTGTGGTGAGGTACATCCACATTTGTGGTAGCAAGCTGGTTTATAACTGAAGGAGGGCTGGGGAAGAGGGTGATAGGACATCTTTAATCTCCTTGTACCCACTCCACAGACATGGCACATTCTGCAGAACACTCCTTTCACTGAGAATGATGATGATGATGACCAGGTGGGCATTGGAAGGTTGCTGTCTGCTGGAGTCTTCTGTGCTGCCTACCCTCTGCATGAGGTTTGTCTGTGTCATGTGATTGTCACATGATATCACTTATCTTGAACAAATTGAATAGAGTAACCATGCTGTGAAGAAAGGTGAAGACATTAAAACTGATCGTCAGGTACAGCAATGTAGTGTGTTATTAAGTGGGTGTGAAAATTTTTGGCACGTCAACAGTTCCTCTATGAGCGGTGGGCCCATCCAAGGAACATCTTCAAGCACCAGCCATTGGACCATGTGCGGTACGTGGTTGACCTTCTGGGGCCAATCAATTGTGTGTTTTCCATGCACATATACACATGTACATGTACAATGTAGTACTTCTTTTAAAAAGAGTGTTTGTATTTTTATGTCTTACTTGACCAGAACAATAATTACTTGCATCCCCTGTTTAGACGCTACTTTGGTGAGAAGGTTGGCATCTACTTCACCTGGGCAGGGTTCTACACATACTTCCTTCACTACGCTGCCTTTGTTGGAATCATCGTCATGTTGTATGGGTTGTCCAAAATCCCCCAATCAAGGAACCCCATTGCGTAAGTGCATGTAAATATGGGGGCCCCTTTGTGCAGTATCCACACATACTGTCCTGACCACAGCTGTGTAGTTCACCGTTTTGAATATCAGTATATATCTTTTTTGTGTCAGTGGTAGGGCATTAATTATTACTGGTTTGGTGACTAACATATATGGCGAAATGTAAATAAAAATTTTTAAAAAACTTAGTAAATAATTTAACAGAAGCTAAGAGTATTTATGCAAAATGACCCCACTGCCCCATTTAAGAGTGCTCATGAGGAAGATTTGTTTGCACTGTTACCATTTAGTGTCATGCTAGTAACTTCGATTGGATTGTATTCTGCCTAAAACCAAATTGCCAATTGTCATTGCCATAGGCGGCCGGAAAGGGGGGGCCTTGGCCCCCCCCCCCCCCTCCCCCCCCCCCCCCTCCCCAGGCTATGGCGCCCCCTTCCCCCCACCTCCAATCCCTAAAACTATTGTCAATTACTACAACCAAAGAGACTGCAACATACGGAGCATAATTTCGCTTCTAGCGCTCGCTCGCATTCATTATTAGCAACAATCCAGAGTCACACGCGCACCTGAAGTATCGTAAGCCACGCCCCTTTTGGCACCCCTCGTGTGCTTGGCCCCTCCCCTCGGTAGATGCTGGGGCCGCCTCTGATTGCAGTCCGTCTGTTATGACAAATTTGAGCATAATTCACTACACATGTAGCGTTGTTTGTTTTCAACGTGCAGGTCTGATAGAAATCATGATGACCATAAAGGTCACGAGATCGATTAATACGTGGATCACAATTCAAGACTTTTGTTCATCGCTGTATCTAAGTAGTACTCCATTGCTTCATCCATTAGCAATGTTGATGGGCCTGCAGATTGGTCAATACAGCTTGTATAGCGCCACGCAGAACTGCTTATAAGCAACATGGTCTCTGCATGCTCAACTGCCCTTGAAGATTGGGCTGTTTTGATTGTATCACTCTTTAATGAATTGCATCTCTACCAAGGTAGTATGTTTTGGCAACAGCTACCTCTGCATGGTTGTTTGCACATCCGGGCTCAAGGTAACAAAATCAGAATCCACACTTCTTGGCATGCTTCATAACGTGCCACATGTGATGCTTCGTTATAAATATCGTTTAACTTAAAGCAATCGATCGTAATGAGTTTGAGTAGCAATCATGACCTTTCAATCAGCATTGCAGGTACTTGACATTAATCAAGTCACAGACACTTTACGTAATTTCAGGAGCTACTCTGCCCTGCATTTTGTGTAGTTTCTGCAATATGTGAGCACATGTGACAGTTTTTTTAAGAAAACATTTCTCTGAGTGGGTGTGACATATCAACTTGTTTAACTTCACAGTGAAAGGTCCAATAAAGGCCATTTTTTCACACGTAGGAAACAGATGTGGGTATAATATAAATGTGCATATTTGCATGCTTAAGCAATAAAATTTTTAACCACCTTCCCCCCCCCCTCTTTTGGCTGTGTGTTGAGCAGTTGAGGAGTGCCACAGGATACCCTTTTTCTAAGATTAGGAATGTCATAGTAAGGCTGTGCTTTTGAATTTAAATGGTTGTGTTTGCCTCCAAATGCGCTACCAAATTCCTCATCTCTTAATGAGAAGGGCCTGGTATTTGTTTCTTCAGTATATGGCTATGACATGACGTTTATCTTGGCACCAATTATACTGCCTTTGATGCACATACTTGTGCCCCTCCATAATGGGGACACCTCTCCACCAGATGCTTGATGGCTCCGCAGCCATTCGAAATGTTCTCTGCAATGCCGACAGAAGGTTTTATAAACCAGCTAATGTTCATGAATACAGCTGCGAGGTACCGTGCATACATGTATGGTGAATGCCTCAAACAATACAATCAGTTTAGTTCCTGTTACTTCAACACTGCCCTCGTTGAATTTCGACATAACAAAACTAATTTACTCTACCCTTAATTAAATGTTAGAAAGGCAACAATTATTATTATTTCCCTCAATAGCATATCTTCTTTGTTTGTGCTATGGTAATCAAAATAACATGGTCTGCATACCTCCTCATGAAGGACACCTTCTTAAAGCACAGACCTCATGATGGACACCTTTAAGCACAGACCTCATGGAGGACACCTTTAAGCACAGACCTCATGAAGGACACCTTTAAGCACAGACCTCATGAAGGACACCTTTACGCACAGACCTCCTCATGAAGGACACCTTTAAGCACAGACCTCCTCATGAAGGACACCTCTTTAAGCACAGACCTCCTCATGAAGGACATCTTTAAGCACAGACCTCATGAAGGACACCTTTAAGCACAGACCTCCTCATGAAGGACACCTTTAAGCACAGACCTCCTCATGAAGGACACCTCTTTAAGCACAGACCTCCTCATGAAGGACACCTTTTTAAGCACAGACCTCCTCATGAAGGACACCTTTAAGCACAGACCTCATGAAGGACACCTTTAAGCATAGACCTCCTCATGAAGGACACCTTAAGGCACAGACCTCCTCATGAAGGACACCTTTAAGCACAGACCTCCTCATGAAGGACACCTTAAGGCACAGACCTCCTCATGAAGGACACCTCTTTAAGCACAGACCTTCTCATGGAGGACACCTCTTTAAGCACAGACTTCATGAAGGACACCTTCTTAAGGCACAGACCTCCTCATGAAGGACACCTCTTTAAGTACAGACCTCCTCATGAAGAACACCTCTTTAAGCACAGACCTCCTCATGAAGGACACCTCTTTAAGCACAGACCTCCTCATGAAGGACACCTCTTTTAAGCACAGACCTCCTCATGAAGGACACCTCTTTTAAGCACAGACCTCCTCATGAAGGACACCTCTTTAAGTACAGACCTCCTCATGAAGAACACCTCTTTAAGCACAGACCTCCTCATGAAGGACACCTCTTTAAGCACAGACCTCCTCATGAAGGACACCTTCTTAAAGCACAGACCTCCTCATGAAGGACACCTCTTTAAGGACATTGTACTTGTTACATGGGGGGGGGGGGGGGGGGGGGAGATTACATTAACCATGTCTTTACAAAGTTATGTTAAAAAGGTGTTTTGTATAGATCCTTAACATGTACTGTAATTTATTTATTTTTTTGTAGGAAGGAGATTTGCCAGACCAATCGTACCGCCTTCTACATGTGTCCACTGTGTGATGAAAAATGCGATTTTTGGTACCTGAGAGAGGCTTGCCCGTTCTCTTATGTAAGTTGTGTAACACCTTTAGGGATCATCTGGTATGTGGTCTGGTGTTATGGGCATCTGGTGTTATGGGCATCTGGTATGGGCTCTGGTGTTATGCATGGGCTTGGGGATCATCTGGTATATGGTCTGGTGTTATGGGCTTGGGGATCATCTGGTATGTAGTGAGGTGTCATGGGCTTGGGGATCATCTGGTATATGGTCTGGTGTTATGGGCTTGGGGATCATCTGGTATATGGTCTGGTGTTATGGGCTTGGGGATCATCTGGTATATGGTCTGGTGTTATGGGCTTGGGGATCATCTGGTATGTGGTCTGGTGTTATGGGCTTGGGGATCATCTGGTATATGGTCTGGTGTTATGGGCTTGGGGATCATCTGGTTTGTGGTCTGGTGTTATGGGTTAAGTCAAAGTCTCATTCCACCAGGCCGCTTACCTCTTTGACAACGAGGCAACTGTGTTCTTTGCTGGATTCATGGCTCTCTGGGCAGTTCTGTTTCTGGAGTTTTGGAAGAGAAGGCAATTCCAATTACAGCACGATTGGGACGTGTTAGGTTATGAGACTGCTGAGGTGAGGGGAAGAGGATCTATAAGGATGGGGAGGAGGGTGGGATAAGTTGGTCTATAGCTTGGATGGGGAGGAGGGTGTGATGGCTCATTCAGACAATTTCAGCAAAACCTTACATAATTAGCAGCTGTTGTTTGAATCAATAGATCATGTGGAGTTGTTTCAGTTTGCTGTTATTTTGTTTTAAACATCCTTTTGTATCTGCTGCTCCTGAATGGTATCCTGGTACCCTGGGTCCTACAGTACCCTGGGTCCTATAGTACCCTGGGTCCTATAGTACCCTGGGTCCTATAGTACCCTGGGTCCTATAGTACCCTGGGTCCTATAATACCCTGGGTCCTATAGTACCCTGGGTCCTATAGTACCCTGGGTCCTATAGTACCCTGGGTCCTATAGTACCCTGGGTCCTATAGTACCCTGGGTCCTATAGTACCCTGGGTACTATAGTACTGTGGGTCTTATTGGTGCCATTGGATAAAGGCACTATTTAGTAGCGCTGTCAAGATTACAATGACACGTGGAGATTACTGGAGATTACATGTTGTTTTCAACCAAATATTCACAGGAGCAACCTCGTCCTGCATTTGAACAGAGAGTACGTCACTTCATCGCCATATCCAGGAATCCTGAAAAAACTAAAAGGCAATATGTGCTGTTTAACCCAGTGCTGGAGAGGGACGAGTACATCCAACCACCTCACCTCCTTGTTCCCAAGCTGTTGTTCTCCTTCAGCGTGCTCTGCTTCATGGTGCGTTGTAACTACTGTCATTTGCTGTGCTGTAGAGGGTACCTTATGGCTGTAGAGGGTACCTTATGGCTGTAGAGGGTACCTTATGGCTGTAGAGGGTACCTTATGGCTGTAGAGGGTACCTTATGACTGTAGAGGGTACCTTATGACTACCTTATGGCTGTAGAGGGTACCTTATGGCTGTAGAGGGTACCTTATGACTGTAGAGGGTACCTTATGGCTGTAGAGGGTACCTTATGACTGTAGATGGTACCTTATGACTGTAGAAGGTACCTTATGACTGTAGAGGGTACCTTATGGCTGTAGAGGGTACCTTATGGCTGTAGAGGGTACCTTATGGCTGTAGAGGGTACCTTATGGCTGTAGAGGGTACCTTATGGCTGTAGAGGGTAGATGGTACCTTATGACTGTAGAAGGTACCTTATGACTGTAGAGGGTACCTTATGGCTGTAGAGGGTACCTTATGGCTGTAGAGGGTACCTTATGGCTGTAGAGGGTACCTTATGACTGTAGAGGGTACCTTATGGCTGTAGAGGGTACCTTATGGCTGTAGAGGGTACCTTATGACTGTAGATGGTACCTTATGACTGTAGATGGTACCTTATGACTGTAGAAGGTACCTTATGACTGTAGAAGGTACCTTATGACTGTAGAGGGTACCTTATGGCTGTAGAGGGTACCTTATGGCTGTAGAGGGTACCTTATGGCTGTAGAGGGTACCTTATGGCTGTAGAGGGTACCTTATGACTGTAGAGGGTACCTTATGACTACCTTATGGCTGTAGAGGGTACCTTATGGCTGTAGAGGGTACCTTATGACTGTAGAGGGTACCTTATGGCTGTAGAGGGTACCTTATGACTGTAGATGGTACCTTATGACTGTAGAAGGTACCTTATGACTGTAGAGGGTACCTTATGGCTGTAGAGGGTACCTTATGGCTGTAGAGGGTACCTTATGGCTGTAGAGGGTACCTTATGGCTGTAGAGGGTACCTTATGGCTGTAGAGGGTAGATGGTACCTTATGACTGTAGAAGGTACCTTATGACTGTAGAGGGTACCTTATGGCTGTAGAGGGTACCTTATGGCTGTAGAGGGTACCTTATGGCTGTAGAGGGTACCTTATGACTGTAGAGGGTACCTTATGGCTGTAGAGGGTACCTTATGGCTGTAGAGGGTACCTTATGACTGTAGATGGTACCTTATGACTGTAGAGGGTACCTTATGGCTGTAGAGGGTACCTTATGGCTGTAGAGGGTACCTTATGGCTGTAGAGGGTACCTTATGGCTGTAGAGGGTACCTTATGACTGTAGAGGGTACCTTATGACTACCTTATGGCTGTAGAGGGTACCTTATGGCTGTAGAGGGTACCTTATGACTGTAGAGGGTACCTTATGGCTGTAGAGGGTACCTTATGACTGTAGATGGTACCTTATGACTGTAGAAGGTACCTTATGACTGTAGAGGGTACCTTATGGCTGTAGAGGGTACCTTATGGCTGTAGAGGGTACCTTATGGCTGTAGAGGGTACCTTATGGCTGTAGAGGGTACCTTATGGCTGTAGAGGGTAGATGGTACCTTATGACTGTAGAAGGTACCTTATGACTGTAGAGGGTACCTTATGGCTGTAGAGGGTACCTTATGGCTGTAGAGGGTACCTTATGGCTGTAGAGGGTACCTTATGACTGTAGAGGGTACCTTATGGCTGTAGAGGGTACCTTATGGCTGTAGAGGGTACCTTATGACTGTAGATGGTACCTTATGACTGTAGATGGTACCTTATGACTGTAGAAGGTACCTTATGACTGTAGAAGGTACCTTATGACTGTAGAGGGTACCTTATGGCTGTAGAGGGTACCTTATGGCTGTAGAGGGTACCTTATGGCTGTAGAGGGTACCTTATGGCTGTAGAGGGTACCTTATGACTGTAGAGGGTACCTTATGACTACCTTATGGCTGTAGAGGGTACCTTATGGCTGTAGAGGGTACCTTATGACTGTAGAGGGTACCTTATGGCTGTAGAGGGTACCTTATGACTGTAGATGGTACCTTATGACTGTAGAAGGTACCTTATGACTGTAGAGGGTACCTTATGGCTGTAGAGGGTACCTTATGGCTGTAGAGGGTACCTTATGGCTGTAGAGGGTACCTTATGGCTGTAGAGGGTACCTTATGGCTGTAGAGGGTAGATGGTACCTTATGACTGTAGAAGGTACCTTATGACTGTAGAGGGTACCTTATGGCTGTAGAGGGTACCTTATGGCTGTAGAGGGTACCTTATGGCTGTAGAGGGTACCTTATGACTGTAGAGGGTACCTTATGGCTGTAGAGGGTACCTTATGGCTGTAGAGGGTACCTTATGACTGTAGATGGTACCTTATGACTGTAGATGGTACCTTATGACTGTAGAAGGTACCTTATGACTGTAGAAGGTACCTTATGACTGTAGAGGGTACCTTATGGCTGTAGAGGGTACCTTATGGCTGTAGAGGGTACCTTATGGCTGTAGAGGGTACCTTATGGCTGTAGAGGGTACCTTATGACTGTAGAGGGTACCTTATGGCTGTAGAGGGTACCTTATGGCTGTAGAGGGTACCTTATGGCTGTAGAAGGTACCTTATGACTGTAGAAGGTACCTTATGGCTGTAGAGGGTGCCTTCACTTCTGTGTGTTTATATATCCAGGTCTCACTGGTTGTGGGAGTGGTCTTCTGCCTCATCCTGTATCGCGTTGCTGTGGCAGCCCTGCTCTACATTGTTGTGTCCCAGATTCAAGGGGGGCCCAGTGTTGGAGATCTCTTTGTGTCCATAACGGCGGCTATTATACAGCTGATTTTTGTCATGATTCTGAACAATGTGTACCAATTTCTGGCTTACAAGCTCACTGACTGGGGTAGGTGTGTGTGTGTGGGTGTGTGTCTTTATGTGTTTGTGTGTGTGTGTGGTGGTGTGTGGGTGTGGCCAGTTGGGATCTTGACATCACTGCTTTTTCTTCTCTCAGAACTGCACAGAACTCAAACACAGTACGATGACAGCTTCACAGTGAAGCTATATATTTTCCAGTTTGTCAACTACTACTCCTCCATCTTCTACATCGCTTTCTTCAAGGGGAAGTGAGGACTCCCAATACAGAAATAGCAAATATTTTAATGGCTAATGTACTTTCTAGTTTTGCAGGTTTCCCTGGAGGTTATTTCAAGATTGGAGGTGTGCGTCTTGAGGAGTGCTCCACATATGGCTGCCTCCTCGAGCTCACCATTCAATATGGCATCATCATGGTGGGCAAACAGGCCCTCAATGCTGTCATGGAACTGGGGATCCCGTAAGTCATAACCTTTTGGGGGGGGGGGGGGGGGGTGGAGGTGTGAAGAAGCACCATCTGCTTAGGTCTTGTATTCTTGATTACAAGAAATAACACTTGACCTGGTCTGGTTCTTTAATTAATGAACCACATCAACATAGTACATAGTACATGTGACAGGATTTATTGATTTTACATTAAAACATATGAGCATAAGATCTGTAGTATGCAAAGGCGTCCCTGCTCTGGGCCATGGGTCTGGGGATGTGGGGTCACTGCTCCATGGGCCATGGGTCTGGGGATGTGGGGTCACTGCTCCATGGGCCATGGGTCTGGGGATGTGGGATCCCTGCTCCATGGGCCATGGGTCTGGGGATGTGGGGTCACTGCTCCATGGGCCATGGGTCTGGGGATGTGGGATCCCTGCTCCATGGGCCATGGGTCTGGGGATGTGGGGTCACTGCTCCATGGGCCATGGGTCTGGGGTTGCGGGTCACTGCTCCATGGGTCATGGGTCTGGGGATGTGGGGTCACTGCTCGTTGGGCTCTTGCCTCTGGTCCCCATCCCCTGCCAACCAGTCAAACTGGGCACACCGGGGAAACATGGCAGCTTGTTGGCAGTGCTGGTTATTGGTGGGGCATAAGTACTCATGCAACATGGGAATTTATCGATTTATGCTACATAATTATAATCACAGGACAGAATTACATAATACACACACGACATACCCCCACACACACACACACACCACACACACCACGCACACACACACACACACCACACACACACACACACATACACACACACGCACACACACACACACACCACACACACACACACACACACACATACACACACACACCACACACACACACATACACACACACACACACATACACACACACACCACACACACCACACACACACACACACACACACACACACAGGATATTAAAGCGCATCATTAACTGGTGGAAAAAGCAGAGAAAAGAGGAAGAAGATGAGATCTATGCTCGTTGGGAAAGAGACTTCTATCTCTTACCTGCTGGAGGGGAAGGCCTTTTCTATGAATACCTTGAACTTGGTAAAAACCTTTTCTTGTACCCAAGAAGTGGTCTCAATTACTGACCATTAGTAAGAACACTAACTAGCAAATGCTTATTAATTTTCTATCCTTAGTGATCCAGTATGGCTTTGTAACCATTTTTGTTGCGGCCTTCCCACTGGCTCCAATGTTTGCTGTCCTCAACAACTGGATTGAAATACGACAGGATGCTTACAAGTATGTTTCCCTCCTTCAGCGCCCAGTGGCAGAACGGGCCCAGGACATTGGTACGCCATCCCTCCATCCTTCAGCTTGCATTATTGTACTGTCATTTGTCTTATGCTCTCCGTATATCTTTGCCTCCTCTCTGTATACCTTTGCTTTCTCTCTGTATATCTTTGCCTCCTCTGAACACCTTTGCTTTCTCTCTGTAT
>OX442434.1:1784984-1822484 GCA_949361645.1 Spongilla lacustris | reverse complement strand
CACACCCTCATACTTGCCTCAGCCAAAATAGCAGGGGTTCTTAAGAGGAGTGATGTCAAAGGCAGCCAGCTTGCCTTGTGCCCAGTCCATCACTAGCACATAAGCTGGGTGAGTGTGATCCAGTCCTGAAGTGAGGCCACTTGTAAAGCTCATCCCACAACCTAATATCAGTAGCTGCATGATGGCCCAGTACCACACCAGGGCACAGAGCACATGAAAGTGCCCAACCACCACTTCACCACTATCAGATCTGAATCTAAATGGAGCCCAAGACCCACAGAAGACATAACTGTGAGCCAAGAGGCTGCACGGGGTGCAGATGTGGAGAGAAGACGTGCGATCAGGTAAGACAAAATAGACTCCACAGAGATACCGTCTGGAGGTGAGAGCAAACCATTGAACCTGACAATCGACCGCACAAGTTAGCACTCCCCAGGCCATGCATGCTGCACAGGTATGATGTGAGATTGAGCCATGGCCACCAGAGCTCATGCCTGTTTCCAGGCTACACCGTTAGAAAAACACAACCTGACATCACTGTCAAAGGCCTCCAGGAAGCCAGAGGCCAGGTAAGGGGGGAGTTGGTCAAGCCACATGCACCATCTTGCAGAAGCCAAGCCAACACACAAGAGCAAGAGGATAAGAGCTACCTGATTGATACTGGCACGACCTCTTCCAATTTGGAAAGCAGCTTTGAGGCAGTATTGTGCCTAGAAGTGATGAACTTCAAGCAAAACAAGAAGTCACGTATGGGGGGACCCCAAAGTGTGGTAGCTGAGAACTCTTTATCACCACTGGTGGTAAAGGGGCTGCTCATTTCATTACGACTAAACAGCTCACACTTAGCAAGGTCGATAATATATGCTGGTATATATGCTGGTATATATGCTGGTATATATGCTGGATAGTGAGTGCTTCTGTGATCTTGGTTACTGAAGTCTTCACAGCAAGTCTTGTGGCCAATAATGAAAAGGTATGTTGAGCCTCCTCACCCCAAGCTGTGTATTATATCGTGTTATTAATAATCATTCATGTTTGCATTTTTTAAATACAAATTGAAATGTTGTATGTTGCACAGACTGGGGAGTGACAGGTATGCATCAATTAGAAAGCAGACAGGCACATTTAATTAATTAAGGAGGGGAAAAATGTATTTCATACAAATGTATTAAAAAAAGAAATCACAGAGAATAAGAAAGTGTGAAAAATGAGGGGAGGGAGGAGGGAGGTGTGCAATTTTAGAAAGTTAGTCAAGAATTGAAAGTAGCTCGTGTGGCGGAAGATCGTCATTCAAACAGTTAAGTAGCTCATCATCACCAATGTTGTCAAAGAAACTAAGACCCTGCAATAGATGAAATAGAGGAGAACATAAACCTCAACCCCAAGAGGGGTACTAACAGAAGGGGGTGCAGTGAGCAGGTGACTAAGGCGAAAAATGGCATTTGGCAAACATGTAAGAAAGTGTGTACATAAACAAAGAAGGGGAAAGAAAATGAAACCAAGATGCTGTAACAAATCACAGCGCACACCATTGCACAAACTCACATCTGCAGCCAGCTGATGGTGGCTTGATGGTGGGTTGCTATGTAGTATTGTATCAGCTACATTACCTTATAATTTAGCTCTAACTAGTCAAAGCGCGGATAGCATACTTTAAATATTAGAGCAACAAGAGGATACAGTAGAAAGAAGATCCTTGAATTGGAAGTAACTATTATCACAACAACAATTTATATATATATATATATATATGAAGTCTGCGCATGCGTACTACAGTACTGATTACTTTTTTTTTCTAACTTAATTTTTATTGTAACTGTGTCGATGGCTGGCGGAGAGCAAATAGACTTTGAAGCAGTTGCTGCAGGCGAGCCATCGCCATTTGTTTCCGCAGACATGGACATGAGCAGGGTGAACTACAGCGCAATTGTTGACGACAAAGGGATGATGACTACGTCGAGTGGCAACGATGGATCCCAGCTGAAATCTATGTCGAAGGAGGAACGGGTGAGTTCGTGCCGGCCTAGTTTGTGATGGACGCTATGTTTCATGTGCTTGTGTATAAGCGTAGACTGCCAATACACGATATTAGACACCCTGAAATAACACCACTTCGTCTCGTGTCGTGAAAGAAAGTAGTTTTTGCACGAGGTTTTATCCAACATAGAAATAACGGTTGAAGTGTTTTAATTTAAAAAGGTGTGACGGCAGAAGGCTTCACCTTCAAGCACCTGTGGAGCAGCCCGACGTATCTCTATAGTAGCATCGGTCTTTGGATCGGACCTGGGAAAAATGAATTACAGCACGTATACATGCGGAGTGGTGAAATTATTTCCCTGTTTTAAATTGGTTGAACTAATGTCTAGCAACTGTGTTTGTCTACAGTTGAAACCGTGGTACTTGGCCATACATTTTTTTTCAGTACTTCTATGCAAAAATCTGATTGCAGAGTAATGTTGGTAAACCACATGACAACACATATCGAAAGGGTAAAGGTGTCACGTGACTTCGTAGTTATTCAGCATTTTCGTTTCTGTAAGCTGTTTAGTAAACACGTTCCTAGATGTTTTCTCCACCGGTACACCACGGAATGTACTGAAAAGCGCCATATATATATATATGGGACAGTTTCCGACAAAATGAGCCCTCGTATAAATATATAAAATGTTATAAAATACCTTTACGTTTAAATAGCGATAACTTCCCAACGGTTAAAGCTATCGACATCCTATTTTCAACACTTCATACGACATCATTTCTCTATTGTAAAGTACATTTTGGAGTCTTGCACTTGCTCCGTGCCAGTATTGCAATGTTCGATACCCCACCGGGTTCGATCCCGCCATAACTTTCTGTAGGAGTAATCAAATCGCTTCAAATTCGGTTTGTAGGTAGAGAGGTCCTATACCTAACGATTTGTTCTGTTCGTTAATTTTTATGTCATCCGTTACGGAGATACAGCGGCGCAAAGTTGGTACAAGTTTCCCGCTCGAATCGCGCCGTTGTACGTGCGTGACCCGCTTCCATGCACCAAATCACATGAATATGCAACTACTTCCTGTGGGCTGACACTTCGATAACTTATAGGCACACCTACTCTGCGCTGGATACGTATTCGATCCCTATTTCGTTATCTTCTGCGTACATAACTTTATGGCGACGTCAACTGAAGACAAGATCATAAGAGTTTCAATCGGCGGACGTGAAGTTCGAGCGGTGCGAATACGACGATCGTGAGAAAGGTTACTAGATCTATGCTAGTACAGTGACGACGGTGGTTCCATTTACACCCTGCAATTGTGTCTGTTGTGGGATAAAATCCATGGTCCCCTTTACACCCTGTACTTGAGTCTGTTGTGGGATAAAATCCATGCATGGTCCATTTACATGTCTGTACTTGTGTATTTTGGGGTCAAATCCATGGTCCTATTTACACCATGTACTTGTGTCTGTTTAGGGTCAAATCTATGGTCCCATTTACACCCTGTACTTGAGTCTGTTTAGGGTCAATTCATTGGTCCCATTTACACCCTGTACTTGAGTCTGTTGTGGGGTCAATTCATTGGTCCCATTTACGCCCTGTACTTTTGTCTGTTGTAGGGTCAAATCCACGGTCTGATTTACTCCCTGTACTTGTGATCAAATCCACGGTCCGATTTACTCCCTGTACTTGTGATCAAATCCATGGTCCCATTTACATCCTGTACTTGTGATCAAATCCATGGTCACATTTACATGTGTCTGTTGTGGGGTTGAACTCATGGTCCTTTTTCTTGTGTCTGTTGTGGGGTCAAAACCATGGTTCCATTTACATGTCTGTTGTGGGGTCAAATCCATGGTCCCATTTACACCCTGTCTTGTGTCTGTTTAGGGTCAAATCTAAGGTCCCATTTACACCCTGTACTTTTGTCTGTTGTGGAGTCAAATCCATGGTCCGATTTACTCCCTGTACTGGTGATCAAATCCATGGTCCCATTTACACCCTGTACTTGTGATCAAATCCATGGTCCCATTGACACCCTGTATATGTGATCAAATTTTTGGTCCCATTTACACACTGTAGTTGTGTCTGTTGTGGGGTCAAATCCATGGACCCATTTACACCCTGTCTTGTGTCTGTTTAGGGTCAAATCTAAGGTCCCATTTACACCCTGTACTTTTGTCTGTTGTGGAGTCAAATCCATGGTCCGATTTACTCCCTGTACTTGTGATCAAATCCATGGTCCCATTTACACCCTCTACTTGTGATCAAATCCATGGTCCCATTGACACCCTGTATATGTGATCAAATTCTTGGTCCCATTTACGCACTGTAGTTGTGTCTGTTGTGGGGTCAAATCCATGGACCCATTTACACCCTGTCTTGTGTCTGTTTAGGGTCAAATCTAAGGTCCCATTTACACCCTGTACTTTTGTCTGTTGTGGAGTCAAATCCATGGTCCGATTTACTCCCTGTACTTGTGATCAAATCCATGGTCCCATTTACACCCTGTACTTGTGATCAAATCCATGGTCCCATTGACACCCTGTATATGTGATCAAATTCTTGGTCCCATTTACACACTGTAGTTGTGTCTGTTGTGGGGTCAAATCCATGGACCCATTTACACCCTGTCTTGTGTCTGTTTAGGGTCAAATCTAAGGTCCCATTTACACCCTGTACTTTTGTCTGTTGTGGAGTCAAATCCATGGTCCGATTTACTCCCTGTACTTGTGATCAAATCCATGGTCCCATTTACACCCTGTACTTGTGATCAAATCCATGGTCCCATTGACACCCTGTATATGTGATCAAATTCTTGGTCCCATTTACACACTGTAGTTGTGTCTGTTGTGGGGTCAAATCCATGGACCCATTTACACCCTGTCTTGTGTCTGTTTAGGGTCAAATCTAAGGTCCCATTTACACCCTGTACTTTTGTCTGTTGTGGAGTCAAATCCATGGTCCGATTTACTCCCTGTACTGGTGATCAAATCCATGGTCCCATTTACACCCTGTACTTGTGATCAAATCCATGGTCCCATTGACACCCTGTATATGTGATCAAATTCTTGGTCCCATTTACACACTGTAGTTGTGTCTGTTGTGAGATCAAATTCATGATCCCATTTAACCCTGTACGTGCGTCTGTTGTGGGGTCAAACTCATGCTCCCATTTACACCCTGTACTTGAGTCGGTTTAGGGCCAAATCTATGGTCCCATTTACACCCTGTACTTTTGTCTGTTGTGGAGTCAAATCCATGGTCCCATTTACACCCTGTACTTGAGTATGCTGTGGGGTCAAATCCATGGTTCCATTTACACCCTGTACTTGTGTCTGTTGAGGGGTCAAATCCATGGTCCCATTTACACCCTGTACTTGAGTCTGTTGTAGGGTCAAACCTATGGTCCCATTTACACCCTGTACTTGAGTCGGTTTAGGGCCAAATCTATGGTCCCATTTACACCCTGTACTTTTGTCTGTTGTGGAGTCAAATCCATGGTCCCATTTACACCCTGTACTTGAGTCTGTTGTAGGGTCAAATCTATGGTCCCATTTACACCCTGTACTTATGTCTGTTGTGGAGTCAAATCCACGGTCCGATTTACTCCCTGTACTTGTGATCAAATCCATCGTCCCATTTACACCCTGTATTTGTGTCTGTTGTGGGGTCAAACTCATGGTTTCATTTACACCTTTTCTTGTGTTAGTTGTGGGGTCAAAACCATGGTTCCATATACACCCTGTACGTGTGATCAAATCCATGGTCCCATTTACACCCTATACTTGTATCTGTTGTGGGGTCAAACTCATGGTCCCATTTACACCTATTACTTGTGTTTGTTGTGGGGTCAAATCCGTGGTTCAATTTATACCCTGTACTTGTGATCAAATCCATCCTCCGATTTACACCCTGTACTTGTGGTCAAATTCATCCTTTGATTTACACCCTGTACTTGTGATCAAATCCTTGGTCCCATTTAACCCTGTACTTGTGTCTGTTGTGAGATCTAATCCATGGTCCCATTTAACCCTGTACTTGTGTCTGTTGTGGGGTCAAATTCATGGTCCCATTTACACCTGTACTTTTGTCTGTTGCGGGGCCAAAACCATGGTCTGATTTACACCCTGTTCTTGGGATCAAATCCATGGTCCCATTTACACCCTGTATTTGTGTCTGTTTTGGGGTCAAATCCATGGTCCCATTTACACCCTGTACTTTAGTCTGTTTGATGGTCACATCTAAGGTCCGATTTACACTCTAAACTTGTGTCTGTTTTGAGGTCAAATCATTGGTCCCATTTAACCCTGTACTTGTGTCTGTTGTGGGGTAAAGTCCATTATCCTATTTACACCCCGTACTTGTGTCTATTGTGGGGTCAAATCCATGATCCCATTTGATTTACACCCTGTACTTGAGTATGTTGTGGGGTCAAATCCATGATCCCATTTACACCCTGTACTTGAGTATGCTGAGGGGTCAAATCTATGGTCCCATTTACACCCTGTACTTGAGTCTGTTTAGGGTCAATTCATTGGTCCCATTTACATCCTGTACTTTTGTCTGTTGTATCCTCCTTTACTGCAATTTGTATCCTTTACTGCAAGTTGTATCCGAGGCCCAGGCCATCCCCTACTCAATAGCACTCTCAGTCTCCACACAACCAGCCCTCCCGCCCACCCACCAACCCCTAAAACCCCTCTTACATATGGTGTAGTCAGACTGCCAACAGGGGAGCTGCCAGCTGCCACATTACCAGGATTGAATGGGGTTGTCACAAAAGTAGACCCCAGCATGTGGAGTGGAACCTTGAACTGAAGCCAGCCCCAAACACTGGAGCCGGCCCCAAACACTGGAGCCGGCCCCAAACACTGGAGCCGGCCCCAAACACTGGAGCCGGCCCCAAACACTGGAGCCGGCCCCAAACACTGGAGCCGGCCCCAAACACTGGAGCCGGCCCCAAACACTGGAGCCGGCCCCAAACACTGGAGCCGGCCCCAAACACTGGAGCCGGCCCCAAACACTGGAGCCGGCCCCAAACACTGGAGCCGGCCCCAAACACTGGAGCCGGCCCCAAACACTGGAGCCGGCCCCAAACACTGGAGCCGGCCCCAAACACTGGAGCCGGCCCCAAACACTGGAGCCGGCCCCAAACACTGGAGCCGGCCCCAAACACTGGAGCCGGCCCCAAACACTGGAGCCGGCCCCAAACACTGGAGCCGGCCCCAAACACTGGAGCCGGCTCCAAACACTGGAGCCGGCCCCAAACACTGGAGCCGGCCCCAAACACTGGAGCCGGCCCCAAACACTGGAGCCGGCCCCAAACACTGGAGCCGGCCCCAAACACTGGAGCCGGCCCCAAACACTGGAGCCGGCCCCAAACACTGGAGCCGGCCCCAAACACTGGAGCCGGCCCCAAACACTGTAGCCGGCCCCAAACACTGGAGCCGGCCCCAAACACTGGAGCCGGCCCCAAACACTGTAGCCGGCCCTAAACACTGGAGCCGGCCCCAAACACTGGGGCCAGCCACAATGGCCCCCTATCCTAGCCCCACACAGTACTAACACCAGCTCCTCACTGCAAATGCAAGTGAAGCCACTACCTGTGAAACCATTAACCCCCACACTACAAGAGGACTTAGTGTCAGGGGAACCATCAACTACAAGTGGAGCTACCGGCTCGCATTGGACAAATGGGAATACCACCACTGAAGCAGCCTCCATTTGTACAGTGTGCATACGTGCCTACGTTTTTCTCTTCACACATTTTGTGTTGTACTTGTAGACATGTACATGTACAGAGTAAATTTTATCTGCTGTGGATGCTGTTAGTGGTGAATATAGTTACCTGCCCTATCGGTACTGATTGCGGTAGGTCTGCACCCGTGGTTGGTTTATATAGACAACCAAGGCTTGCAGAGGGCGTTTTGCTCTACTTGGAACTACTGTACGCGAGTAGCAAAACATGTAAGTGCCATTTTGAATGTCACATAAATTGCATGCACAGTCACAGCTACAATGTGGCACGATGAAGACACATTAGAATTCATGACCACACAAGTAAAGTTAGCAGACCCTACACTCAGAGATGTCAACAGATCTAGACATTACCAGTGTAACCCAGTTTCACCTAGCTGTGCCCCACGGCCACTATAAACACTAGCTCATACATTTCAGCAGATATACAACAGCCTAGGGCTAGGTAGTACGTAGTTGATGGATCCAATAAAAATTTGTAGGTCTGCTAACTCCACTTGTGTGATAATGAATTCTGACGTCTTCATCGTGCCACATTGTAGCTGTGACTGTTCATGCAATTTATGTGACATTCAAAATGGCACTTACATGTTTTGCTACTCGCGTACAGTAGTTCCAAGTAGAGCAAAACGCCCTCTGCAAGCCTTGGTTGTCTATATAAACCAACCACGGGTGCAGACCTACCGCAATCAGTACCGATAGGGCAGGTAACTATATTCACCACTAACAGCATCCACAGCAGATAAAATTTACTCTGTACATGTACATGTCTACAAGTAGTTCAGATCTACAACACAAAATGTGTGAAGAGAAAAACGTAGGCACGTATGCACACTGTACAAATGGAGGCTGCTTCAGTGGTGGTATTCCCATTTGTCCAATGTGAGCTGGTAGCTCCACTTGTAGTTGATGGTTCCCCTGACACTAAGTCCTCTTGTAGTGTGGGGGTTAATGGTTTCACAGGTAGTGGCTTCACTTGCATTTGCAGTGAGGAGCTGGTGTTAGTACTGTGTGGGGCTAGGATAGGGGGCCATTGTGGCTGGCCCCAGTGTTTGGGGCCGGCTCCAGTGTTTAGGGCCGGCTACAGTGTTTGGGGCCGGCTCCAGTGTTTGGGGCCGGCTCCAGTGTTTGGGGCCGGCTCCAGTGTTTGGGGCCGGCTCCAGTGTTTGGGGCCGGCTCCAGTGTTTGGGGCCAGCTCCAGTGTTTGGGGCCGGCTCCAGTGTTTGGGGCCGGCTCCAGTGTTTGGGGCCGGCTCCAGTGTTTGGGGCCGGCTCCAGTGTTTGGGGCCGGCTCCAGTGTTTGGGGCCGGCTCCAGTGTTTGGGGCCGGCTCCAGTGTTTGGGGCCGGCTCCAGTGTTTGGGGCCAGCTCCAGTGTTTGGGGCCGGCTCCAGTGTTTGGGGCCGGCTCCAGTGTTTGGGGCCGGCTCCAGTGTTTGGGGCCGGCTCCAGTGTTTGGGGCCGGCTCCAGTGTTTGGGGCCGGCTCCAGTGTTTGGGGCCGGCTCCAGTGTTTGGGGCCGGCTCCAGTGTTTGGGGCCGGCTTCAGTTCAAGGTTCCACTCCACATGCTGGGGTCTACTTTTGTGACGACCCCATTCAATCCTGGTAATGTGGCAGCTGGCAGCTCCCCTGTTGGCAGTCTGACTACACCATATGTAAGAGGGGTTTTAGGGGTTGGTGGGTGGGCGGGAGGGCTGGTTGTGTGGAGACTGAGAGTGCTATTGAGTAGGGGATGGCCTGGGCCTCGGATACAACTTGCAGTAAAGGATACAAATTGAAGTAAAGGAGGATACAACAGACAAAAGTACAGGATGTAAATGGGACCAATGAATTGACCCTAAACAGACTCAAGTACAGGGTGTAAATGGGATCAAATGGGATCATGGATTTGACCCCACAATAGACACAAGTACGGGGTGTAAATAGGATAATGGACTTTACCCCACAACAAACACAAGTACAGGGTTAAATGGGACCAATGATTTGACCTCAAAACAGACACAAGTTTAGAGTGTAAATCGGACCTTAGATGTGACCATCAAACAGACTAAAGTACAGGGTGTAAATGGGACCATGGATTTGACCCCAAAACAGACACAAATACAGGGTGTAAATGGGACCATGGATTTGATCCCAAGAACAGGGTGTAAATCAGACCATGGTTTTGGCCCCGCAACAGACAAAAGTACAGGTGTAAATGGGACCATGAATTTGACCCCACAACAGACACAAGTACAGGGTTAAATGGGACCAAGGATTTGATCACAAGTACAGGGTGTAAATCAAAGGATGAATTTGACCACAAGTACAGGGTGTAAATCGGAGGATGGATTTGATCACAAGTACAGGGTATAAATTGAACCACGGATTTGACCCCACAACAAACACAAGTAATAGGTGTAAATGGGACCATGAGTTTGACCCCACAACAGATACAAGTATAGGGTGTAAATGGAACCATGGTTTTGACCCCACAACTAACACAAGAAAAAGGTGTAAATGAAACCAAGAGTTTGACCCCACAACGGACACAAATACAGGGTGTAAATGGGACGATGGATTTGATCACAAGTACAGGGAGTAAATCGGACCGTGGATTTGACTCCAAAACAGACATAAGTACAGGGTGTAAATGGGACCATAGATTTGACCCTACAATAGACTCAAGTACAGGGTGTAAATGGGACCATGGATTTGACCCCACAACAAACACAAGTACCGGTGTAAATGGGACCATGGATTTGATCACACGTACAGGGTGTATATGGAACCATGGTTTTGACCCCACAACTAACACAAGAAAAGGTGTAAATGAAACCATGAGTTTGACCCCACAACAGACACAAATACAGGGTGTAAATGGGACGATGGATTTGATCACAAGTACAGGGAGTAAATCGGACCGTGGATTTGACTCCACAACAGACATAAGTACAGGGTGTAAATGGGACCATAGATTTGACCCTACAACAGACTCAAGTACAGGGTGTAAATGGGACCATGGATTTGACCCCACAACAGACACAATTACAGGGTGTAAATGGAACCATGGATTTGATCCCACAGCATACTCAAGTACAGGGTGTAAATGGGACCATGGATTTGACTCCACAACAGACAAAAGTACAGGGTGTAAATGGGACCTTAGATTTGACCCTAAACAGACACAAGACAGGGTGTAAATGGGTCCATGGATTTGACCCCACAACAGACACAAGTACAGGGTGTAAATGGAACCATGGTTTTGACCCCACAACAGACACAAGAAAAAGGTGTAAATGGGACCATGAGTTCGACCCCACAACAGACACATGTAAATGTGACCATGGATTTGATCACAAGTACAGGGTGTAAATGGGACCATGGATTTGATCACAAGTACAGGGTGTAAATGGGACCATGGATTTGATCACAAGTACAGGGAGTAAATCGGACCATGGATTTAACTCCACAACAGACAAAAGTACAGGATGTAAATGGAACCAATGAATTGACCCTAAACAGACTCAAGTACAGGGTGTAAATGGGACCGTGGATTTGACCCCACAACAAACACAAGTACCGGTGTAAATGGGACCATGGATTTGATCACACGTACAGGGTGTATATGGAACCATGGTTTTGACCCCACAACTAACACAAGAAAAAGGTGTAAATGAAACCAAGAGTTTGACCCCACAACGGACACAAATACAGGGTGTAAATGGGACGATGGATTTGATCACAAGTACAGGGAGTAAATCGGACCGTGGATTTGACTCCAAAACAGACATAAGTACAGGGTGTAAATGGGACCATAGATTTGGCCCTAAACCGACTCAAGTACAGGGTGTAAATGGGAGCATGAGTTTGACCCCACAACAGACGCATGTACAGGGTTAAATGGGACCATGAATTTGATCTCACAACAGACACAACTACAGTGTGTAAATGGGACCAAGAATTTGATCACATATACAGGGTGTCAATGGGACCATGGATTTGATCACAAGTACAGGGTGTAAATGGGACCATGGATTTGATCACCAGTACAGGGAGTAAATCGGACCATGGATTTGACTCCACAACAGACAAAAGTACAGGGTGTAAATGGGACCTTAGATTTGACCCTAAACAGACACAAGACAGGGTGTAAATGGGTCCATGGATTTGACCCCACAACAGACACAACTACAGTGCGTAAATGGGACCAAGAATTTGATCACATATACAGGGTGTCAATGGGACCATGGATTTGATCACAAGTAGAGGGTGTAAATGGGACCATGGATTTGATCACAAGTACAGGGAGTAAATCGGACCATGGATTTGACTCCACAACAGACAAAAGTACAGGGTGTAAATGGGACCTTAGATTTGACCCTAAACAGACACAAGACAGGGTGTAAATGGGTCCATGGATTTGACCCCACAACAGACACAACTACAGTGTGTAAATGGGACCAAAAATTTGATCACATATACAGGGTGTCAATGGGACCATGGATTTGATCACAAGTACAGGGTGTAAATGGGACCATGGATTTGATCACCAGTACAGGGAGTAAATCGGACCATGGATTTGACTCCACAACAGACAAAAGTACAGGGTGTAAATGGGACCTTAGATTTGACCCTAAACAGACACAAGACAGGGTGTAAATGGGACCATGGATTTGACCCCACAACAGACATGTAAATGGAACCATGGTTTTGACCCCACAACAGACACAAGAAAAAGGACCATGAGTTCAACCCCACAACAGACACATGTAAATGTGACCATGGATTTGATCACAAGTACAGGGTGTAAATGGGACCATGGATTTGATCACAAGTACAGGGAGTAAATCGGACCGTGGATTTGATCACAAGTACAGGGAGTAAATCAGACCGTGGATTTGACCCTACAACAGACAAAAGTACAGGGCGTAAATGGGACCAATGAATTGACCCCACAACAGACTCAAGTACAGGGTGTAAATGGGACCAATGAATTGACCCTAAACAGACTCAAGTACAGGGTGTAAATGGGACCATAGATTTGACCCTAAACAGACACAAGTACATGGTGTAAATAGGACCATGGATTTGACCCCAAAATACACAAGTACAGACATGTAAATGGACCATGCATGGATTTTATCCCACAACAGACTCAAGTACAGGGTGTAAAGGGGACCATGGATTTTATCCCACAACAGACACAATTGCAGGGTGTAAATGGAACCACCGTCGTCACTGTACTAGCATAGATCTAGTAACCTTTCTCACGATCGTCGTATTCGCACCGCTCGAACTTCACGTCCGCCGATTGAAACTCTTATGATCTTGTCTTCAGTTGACGTCGCCATAAAGTTATGTACGCAGAAGATAACGAAATAGGGATCGAATACGTATCCAGCGCAGAGTATAAGTTATCGAAGTGTCAGCCCACAGGAAGTAGTTGCATATTCATGTGATTTGGTGCATGGAAGCGGGTCACGCACGTACAACGGCGCGATTCGAGCGGGAAACTTGTACCAACTTTGCGCCGCTGTATCTCCGTAACGGATGATATAAAAATTAACGAACAGAACAAATCGTTAGGTATAGGACCTCTCTACCTACAAACCGAATTTGAAGCGATTTGATTACTCCTACAGAAAGTTATGGCGGGATCGAACCCGGTGGGGTATCGAACATTGCAATACTGGCACGGAGCAAGTGCAAGACTCCAAAATGTACTTTACAATAGAGAAATGATGTCGTATGAAGTGTTGAAAATAGGATGTCGATAGCTTTAACCGTTGGGAAGTTATCGCTATTTAAACGTAAAGGTATTTTATAACATTTTATATATTTATACGAGGGCTCATTTTGTCGGAAACTGTCCCATATATATATATATATGGGACAGTTTCCGCGAAAATGTCCGAGTTTTATAACATTATAATCTTATAAAAATGCTTCTTGTTTGAGTCGCTATATCTTCCGAACGCTAAACGGTATCGAATTTCTATTTTCAAAAGTTCATACTACACCATTTCGCTATGATAAATTACATTTTGGAGTCTTGCACTTGCTCCATGCCAGTATTGCAACGTTCGATACCCGACCGGGTTCAAACCCGTCATAACTTTGGGTAGGAGTAATCAAATCGCTTCAAATTTGGTTTGTAGGTACAGAGGTCCTATACCTATCGATTTGTACTGTTCGCTAATTTTTATGCCATCCGTTACGGAGATACAGTTGAACAAACTACGTGCACTTTTTCCCGCTCGTTTCGCGCCTATGATATAACAACCGCCTCCCCATACATTGAGCGGGACGCGATTTGCCAAAATCATTGGCACGAATCGAGCGGGATAAAGTGGACGTAGTTTGTTCAACTGTATCTCCGTAACGGATGGCATAAAAATTAACGAACAGAACAAATCGATAAGTATAGGACCTCTGTACCTACAAACCGAATTTGAAGCGATTTGATTACTCCTATACCTAAAGTTATGGCGGGTTTGAACCTGGTCGGGTATCGAACGTTGCAATACTGGCATGGAGCAAGTGCAAGACTCCAAAATGTAATTTATCATAGAAAAATGGTGTAATATGAACTTTCGAAAATAGGAAGTTGATAGCGTTTAGCGTTCGGAAGATATAGCGATTCAAACAAGAAGTATTTTTATAAGATTATAATGTTATAAAACTCGGACATTTTCGCGGAAACTGTCCCATATATATATATATATGGGACAGTTTCCGACAAAATGGCCCTTCGTATATATATATAAAATGTTATAAAAATGCTTCTCTTCTGAATTGCTATATCTTCCGAACGGTTAACGCTATCAACTTCCAATTTTCAACACTTCATACTACACCATTTCCCTATGGCAAAATATATTTTGGAGTCTTGCACTTGCTCCGTGCCAGTATTGCAACGTTCGATACCCCATCGGGTTCAAATCCGCCATAACTTTAGGTAGGAGTAATCAAATAGCCTCGAATTCGGTTTATAGGTAGAGGGGTCCTATACCTATCGATTTGTTCTGTTCGTTAATTTTTATGTCATCCGTTATGGAGATACAGCGGCGCAAAGTTGGTACAAGTTTCCCGCTCGAATCGCGCCGTTGCATGTGCATGAACCGCTTCCATTCACCGAAGACATGAATATTCAACTATTTCCTGTGGGTTGGGACTTTATTAACCTAGCCACACCTACAAAGCAGGATACGATTTATTTATCGATAAAAGACGGTGAGTATTGAAATCAGAATGTTTTTATACAATGTTGCCTATGATAGACAGTTGTTATTCGTTATCTTCTGTGTAGATAAACGATATGGCGAAGTCTGACGACGAGCTCGTCGTGTATCATTCAGCGGACGAGTTTGAATGGTACGAAAATTTGGACGTGGATAGAGAACGGTGGTGATGACGGTGGCACCAATGCCGATCGATGGAAGTTATGATTTCGATGGCAGTGTGGCCAGGACGTCACTTGTGTGCCACAGCTGTACCAGGACTGGCAGTACCATGATTGAAACACCTTTTTGGGCCAGTGGTTTGGGCCTCTGGTTGGCTTTAGTTGCTACCACACATTTGAGTTTGACCGAGAACACCCTGGTGTCATGAAAATGAAGACCTTGCCATCGGACACAAACCCCACCGAGGTAACCATGCTGAGGGCTGGAGTGGCCATAAAGGACATACAGGAGGCTTATCAGAGCCAAGTGATGCCACCTGTTATTAGCCCCAATGGATTGTCCCTGATGCGGTCACTGTACCTGTATGAGAAGGTGAGGGAATACATTCGTGACCCAAGGAAGAGGGAAGGGTATGTCCAAAGCCTACACCAGGCACTGCTATCAACTCTTCCGAAACACCTGGAGTTCCAGACAGTGACCAACCAGGTCCTTCTAATGCCATTCCTGACCCACCTACTGTGGAAGACCATGTTTCCAATAATACAAACAGTGCAATAAATGATGAAGATAAAGGCATTGTGTCTGGCAGGAGAAAACGCAACCCAGGTCTGAACTGATCTTTGCCTACCTGTGCACAGATTGTGACAAGAAGTATGCCAGTAGCTCGGCCCTGTCCCGGCACAAAAAGAACACAGCCAAGCAGCCTGCTATGTAGGGGGATGAACAAAGTAAAGCCACAGAGATGGTGGACATTTCCTGTGATGAACAAAGTAGCCAGGGTCCACCTAAGCGTACCCACAGGCCAAAGTCAGAAATTGATAGAAACTTTTCGTATTCCAAGTGTAGCTTGACTCACACCGCTTACATTAAGAAACAGTACATTGGTACATGTACATGACTAGCAAACTGAAGATCCTGGATCCATGTCATGGTAAGGTGCACTTTGTATCTAAGTCTGTTATGTCAACCTCGTGTACAAAAATTCGTGTCACCACACACATCTGTACCAGTGTACCAGTGTACCAGTGTCACTATTTACACCGTGCACAGAGTCTGTTGTGGTGACATGTACCCAGTGTACCAGTGTCGCTATTTACACCGTGCACAGAGTCTGTTGTGGTGACATGTACATGTACCCAGTGTACCAGTGTCACTATTTACACTGTGCACAGAGTCTGTTGTGGTGACATGTACATGTACCCAGTGTACCAGTGTCGCTATTTACACCGTGCACAGAGTCTGTTGTGGTGACATGTACATGTACCCAGTGTACCAGTGTCACTATTTACACTGTGCACAGAGTCTGTTGTGGTGACATGTACATGTACCCAGTGTACCAGTGTCACTATTTACACCGTGCACAGAGTCTGTTGTAGTGACATGTACCCAGTGTACCAGTGTACCAGTGTCACTATTTACACTGTGCACAGAGTCTGTTGTGGTGACATGTACATGTACCCAGTGTACCAGTGTCACTATTTACACCGTGCACAGAGTCTGTTGTAGTGACATGTACCCAGTGTACCAGTGTACCAGTGTCACTATTTACACTGTGCACAGAGTCTGTTGTGGTGACATGTACATGTACCCAGTGTACCAGTGTCACTATTTACACCGTGCACAGAGTCTGTTGTAGTGACATGTACCCAGTGTACCAGTGTCGCTATTTACACCGTGCACAGAGTCTGTTGTGGTGACATGTACATGTACCCAGTGTACCAGTGTCACTATTTACACTGTGCACAGAGTCTGTTGTGGTGACATGTACATGTACCCAGTGTACCAGTGTCACTATTTACACCGTGCACAGAGTCTGTTGTAGTGACATGTACCCAGTGTACCAGTGTACCAGTGTCACTATTTACACTGTGCACAGAGTCTGTTGTGGTGACATGTACATGTACCCAGTGTACCAGTGTCACTATTTACACCGTGCACAGAGTCTGTTGTAGTGACATGTACCCAGTGTACCAGTGTACCAGTGTCACTATTTACACTGTGCACAGAGTCTGTTGTGGTGACATGTACATGTACCCAGTGTACCAGTGTCACTATTTACACCGTGCACAGAGTCTGTTGTAGTGACATGTACCCAGTGTACCAGTGTACCAGTGTCACTATTTACACTGTGCACAGAGTCTGTTGTGGTGACATGTACATGTACCCAGTGTACCAGTGTCACTATTTACACCGTGCACAGAGTCTGTTGTGGTGACATGTACCTGTGTACCAGTGTCACTATTTACACTGTGCACAGAGTCTGTTGTGGTGACATGTACCCAGTGTACCTGTGTACTAGTGTCACTATTTACACTGTGCACAGAGTCTGTTGTGGTGACATGTACCAATGTACCAGTGTCACTATTTACACCGTGCATAGGGTCTGTTGTGGTGACATGTACCCAGTGTACCAGTGTACCAGTGTCACTATTCACACCGTGCACAGAGTCTGTTGTGGTGACATGTACCCAGTGTACCAGTGTCACTATTTACACCGTGCATAGAGTGTGTTGTGGTGTCATGTACCCAGTGTACCAGTGTCACTATTTACACTGGTCACAGAGTCTGTTGTGGTGACATGTACCCAGTGTACCAGTGTCACTATTTACACCGTGCCCAGAGTCTGTTGTGGTGACATGTACCCAGTGTACCAGTGTCACTATTTACACCGTGCACAGAGTCTGTTGTGGTGACATGTACCCAGTGTACCAGTGTCACTATTTACACCGTGCATAGAGTCTGTTGTGGTGTCATGTACCCAGTGTACCAGTGTCACTATTTACACTGGTCACAGAGTCTGTTGTGGTGACATGTACCCAGTGTACCAGTGTCACTATTTACACCGTGCACAGAGTCTGTTGTGGTGACATGTACCCAGTGTACCAGTGTACCAGTGTCACTATTCACACCGTGCACAGAGTCTGTTGTGGTGACATGTACCCAGTGTACCAGTGTCACTATTTACACCGTGCATAGAGTGTGTTGTGGTGTCATGTACCCAGTGTACCAGTGTCACTATTTACACTGGTCACAGAGTCTGTTGTGGTGACATGTACCCAGTGTACCAGTGTCACTATTTACACCGTGCCCAGAGTCTGTTGTGGTGACATGTACCCAGTGTACCAGTGTCACTATTTACACCGTGCACAGAGTCTGTTGTGGTGACATGTACCCAGTGTACCAGTGTCACTATTTACACCGTGCATAGAGTCTGTTGTGGTGTCATGTACCCAGTGTACCAGTGTCACTATTTACACTGGTCACAGAGTCTGTTGTGGTGACATGTACCCAGTGTACCAGTGTCACTATTTACACCGTGCACAGAGTCTGTTGTGGTGATATGTACCCAGTGTACCTGTGTACTAGTGTCACTATTTACACCGTGCATAGAGTCTGTTGTGGTGATATGTACCAGTGTACCAGTGTCACTATTTACACTGTGCACAGAGTCTGTTGTGGTGACATGTACCCAGTGTACCAGTGTCACTATTTACACTGTGCACAGAGTCTGTTGTGGTGACATGTACCCAGTGTACCAGTGTACCAGTGTCACTATTTACACTGTGCACAGAGTCTGTTGTGGTGACATGTACCCAGTGTACCAGTGTACCAGTGTCACTATTTACACTGTGCACAGAGTCTGTTGTGGTGACATGTACCCAGTGTACCAGTGTACTAGTGTCACTATTTACACCGTGCACAGAGTCTGTTGTGGTGACATGTACCCAGTGTACCAGTGTACTAGTTACACTATTTACACCGTGCACAGAGTCTGTTGTGGTGACATGTACCCAGTGTACCAGTGTACTAGTGTCACTATTTACACTGTGCACAGAGTCTGTTGTGGTGACATGTACCCAGTGTACCAGTGTACTAGTGTCACTATTTACACCGTGCACAGAGTCTGTTGTGGTGACATGTACCCAGTGTACCAGTGTCACTATTTACACCGTGCATAGAGTCTGTTGTGGTGACATTTACCCAGTGTACCAGTGTACCAGTGTCACTATTTACACCGTGCACAGAGTCTGTTGTGGTGACATGTACCCAGTGTACCAGTGTACCAGTGTCACTATTTACACCGTGCACAGAGTCTGTTGTGGTGACATGTACCCAGTGTACCAGTGTCACTATTTACACCGTGCATAGAGTCTGTTGTGGTGACATGTACCCAGTGTACCAGTGTACCAGTGTCACTATTTACACTGTGCACAGAGTCTGTTGTGGTGACATGTACCCAGTGTACCAGTGTACCAGTGTCACTATTCACACCGTGCACAGAGTCTGTTGTGGTGACATGTACCCAGTGTACCAGTGTACCAGTGTCACTATTTACACCGTGCACAGAGTCTGTTGTGGTGACATGTACCCAGTGTACCAGTGTCACTATTCACACCGTGCACAGAGTCTGTTGTGGTGACATGTACCCAGTGTACCAGTGTCACTATTTACACCGTGCACAGAGTCTGTTGTGGTGACATGTACCCAGTGTACCAGTGTCACTATTCACACCGTGCACAGAGTCTGTTGTGGTGACATGTACCCAGTGTACCAGTGTATCTGTTGTGGTGACATGTACCCAGTGTACCAGTGTCACTATTCACACCGTGCACAGAGTCTGTTGTGGTGACATGTACCGAGTGTACCAGTGTCACTATTTACACCGTGCACAGAGTCTGTTGTGGTGACATGTACCCAGTGTACCAGTGTCGCTATTTACACCGTGCATAGAGTCTGTTGTGGTGTCATGTACCCAGTGTACCAGTGTCACTATTTACACTGGTCACAGAGTCTGTTGTGGTGACATGTACCCAGTGTACCAGTGTCACTATTCACACCGTGCACAGAGTCTGTTGTGGTGACATGTACCCAGTGTACCAGTGTCACTATTCACACCGTGCACAGAGTCTGTTGTGGTGACATGTACCCAGTGTACCAGTGTCACTATTTACACCGTGCACAGAGTCTGTTGTGGTGACATGTACCCTGTGTACCAGTGTCACTATTTACACTGTGCACAGAGTCTGTTGTGGTGACATGTACCCAGTGTACCAGTGTACCAGTGTCACTATTCACACCGTGCACAGAGTCTGTTGTGGTGACATGTTCCCAGTGTACTAGTGTACCAGTGTCACTATTTACACCGTGCACAGAGTCTGTTGTGGTGACATGTACCCAGTGTACCAGTGTCACTATTCACACCGTGCACAGAGTCTGTTGTGGTGACATGTACCCAGTGTACCAGTGTCACTATTTACACCGTGCACAGAGTCTGTTGTGGTGACATGTACCCTGTGTACCAGTGTCACTATTCACACCGTGCACCGAGTCTGTTGTGGTGACATGTACCCAGTGTACCAGTGTCACTATTTACACCGTGCACAGAGTCTGTTGTGGTGACATGTACCCTGTGTACCAGTGTCACTATTTACACTGTGCACAGAGTCTGTTGTGGTGACATGTACCCAGTGTACCAGTGTACCAGTGTCACTATTCACACCGTGCACAGAGTCTGTTGTGGTGACATGTACCCAGTGTACCAGTGTCACTATTTACACCGTGCACAGAGTCTGTTGTGGTGACATGTACCCAGTGTACCAGTGTCACTATTCACACCGTGCACAGAGTCTGTTGTGGTGACATGTACCCAGTGTACCAGTGTCACTATTCACACCGTGCACAGAGTCTGTTGTGGTGACATGTACCCAGTGTACCAGTGTCACTATTTACACCGTGCACAGAGTCTGTTGTGGTGACATGTACCCTGTGTACCAGTGTCACTATTCACACCGTGCACAGAGTCTGTTGTGGTGACATGTACCCAGTGTACAAGTGTACATGTGCATGTACCTGTGTCACTAGTTTGAAGTGACGACATGTTACATGTACCACAACAGACTTAGTGCACAGTGTGAACAGTAACACTGGTATATGTCACTCCAGTCCTCCCTCTTGTCCACTCCACTCCTCTGTCAGTGTCACCATTACATGTATTATTATCTGCTGGTTAAAGTTGTTCTTCATTTGTACTTGTACATGTGTATTCATCTGCAAATGAACTTAAAAGGTTCTTTTAAGAACTTCCACATGTGTGTGGAATTTACATGTACTATTACAAATGATGTCACCTTTGTTCTGCACTACCTTGGTTCAGTTGGTTGACGACAATTGATTTGTCCATGCTACATGTACATATATGTCTCATAATGGTGCAGAGGTATAAGGTTTTGTTTTCTATCCTCCCATGTGTTTAACATGGCCTAAGAGTAATAAGGATTCCTTGGTTCACATTTGTTTACTTTGATAAGCTAATTAAGCACTGCATATCTTGATGAGCTACACCCAGTCACTTACCCTGTGGTTGTATTGCACCAGCATCAAAGGAGTTTACATTTTCCTTAGGTTGTTTTTGTTGCATGAAATTCATTTTTACTACTCATGGCTAGACTATTGTTGAACGCATATTTAAAGAGGGATAGTACAATGTACATGTGTGTAGATAGAATGTATCTGATGCTCAATGTAATGATCTAAGGTAGTAGGTAAGGCTGCAATGACTTTAGCTAATGTAACTTAGTGTTTTTGTGATTTTTTTGTATTACATGTACAGTCATTTCAAGAGTACTGTCTTCACTATGCATCCATCTTCACTGTATATATGTATATCTGAAGATCATTACTTTAAATCTGAATGGTTTATTATAATAATTCACTTTGGTGCCATAATCCGTTCACATTCCTGTGTGTCAGGGAAACTTATGTCCCAAATGCGAGGGTCACTGTCTGGTGGTAGATGAAGATGTTTATGCCTGCACGTGCTTCTTATATGTTCCCTTGTATCCTTATGGATACCACCAACTCCACATGCAAACCACTGCATGGAATAAGTGTATACAATGTACATGTAACTCAAGAAATGCACCTTACTTTGTAGTCATGTGTACCACCTTTCGGTTTTCATCTTTTAATATGACCTCGTCTTCCAGATCCATCTCCTCCACTTTGGTCACCTCTGGGTCACATTCGTCATCACTGTCTGTGACGAGCTCTTCTGGCGATCTGGCCTGCGTGGGACACTCACTATAGGAATACTGTACATAATGGTACAAAACTATATCAGTGACCTTTGGATGTACATGTACATGTAAAGGTGTTGATTCCAGTACAGTTGTCTTAGTGACCAACATGCAGGATATCATGTGTATGCCAATTAAATGCTGTTTTTGTTACTTACCGACAAAACAGCTGTTGCTTCCTTAGGCTTTGCACCGTGTATTGTTTCCATGTTTTGCCTATGCAAGAAACAAAATCCTATACATTTATTAAATATTAGTAAACTAAACTGAGCAATAATTGGGCTATTTTATCCTCCAGCTCTCCGTTTCTGCTCTTCTCTTTGAGTAGATCTTTCTTGAGGGCTAACGTTCCGATTGATGATCCAAGAATACATGGGCATACACAATGTAAATCAACTTACTCTCGTTTTCATGTTCTGCCTGCTCAATTGCTATCAAAGGTGCAGTTTAACTTCATTTAGTGTAGCGAACACACACATAACGGACACAGCTAGCTAGCGCGCTTTAGAAATTAGTTCTTACGTCGGCGATAATTTCCGGATGCTCATAGGCCTATATAAATTCAGATTGCTGTCACTCTCTGCATGTAACTACCGTACATGTAATTGCCAGCCGGTAATACTTCAAATGGGAGCTTCGAATTCATCGTAAGACGTGCATGCAGTTTGTCTAAATTCAATTCGTATTAAACATGTACCTTTTATGTACATGTACATTTAGGAGTCAAACTCCTACCCCCTCTTCAAATGCAATGGAACGATCGAATCAGAGCGATGCGACCGATCAAAGGTAATTTTGAAAAGTGTTTGATTTCCACACGCGTACGCTATTGCGATAGTAGAGCCAGGCATAGTTTTGCCCAGGCGTTGCGCTGTCATGCAGTTACAATAATGCCGGTATTCAGTTGCGATGCTGCAAAGAGTATATGTGCATCTTTTACTACTAGTCGGTCTCGAGCGCGACAACGGCGTGGATGGGGAAGCCGCCGACGTCAAAGAGTAAGCGCACTTTCAATACCACGTACGCAATATAGAATGCATTGTTAATTTCGTGTTATTATCGACAGAGATTTAGGCGAAATCGGCGAACCGAGCACCCCTCCCAAGTTGAGCATGCAAACCAATAGCTTCATTATAATATAGGCTCTTTTCCTACTATGATAACAGCATGTACAATGTACATGTACTTCCTCCCATGGCCCAGCCAGCGGTCCAAGCTCCTCTCTACCAGCGGTCCAAGCTACTCCCCAGCCTGTGGTCCAAGCTATATGTACATGTACTACCCAGCCTGCAGTCCAAGCTACATGTACATGTACTACCCAGCCTGTAGTCCAAGCTACTACCCAGCCTGCAGTCCAAGCTACATGTACATGTACTACCCAGCCTGCAGTCCAAGCTACATGTACATGTACTACCCAGCCTGCAGTCCAAGCTACATGTACATGTACTACCCAGCCTGCAGTCCAAGCTACATGTACATGTACTACCCAGCCTGTGGTCCAAGCTACTCCCTTGCCACTGGTCCAGGCTCCTCCCCTGCCGTCAAGCCTACCTCCTCCCCTGCCGTCAAGCCTACCTCCTCCCCTGCCGTCAGGCCTACCTCCTCCCCTGCCGTCAGGCCTACCTCCTCCCCTGCCGTCAAGCCTACCTCCTCCCCTGCCGTCAAGCCTACCTCCTCCCCTGCCGTCAAGCCTACCTCCTCCCCTGCTTGCAGGCCTACCTCTTCCCCTGCCGTCAGGCCTACCTCCTCCCCTGCCGTCAGGCCTACATGTACCTTCTTTCCTACCACAAAGTAATACATGTACACAACATCCTCAATTTATGTTTCTAACGTGAATTTGTTGCCAGCAGGTAACTATCAGCCACCACCATGGTGGACATATCCACCATGGTGGCTCTGTCAGCCCCAGAGTGCTCAGTCATGGAGATGCCAGACTGAATGGGAACAACCATGGAGTGAGCCTTTGACTCAGCCACAAAGGGGTGAGCAGCCAAGGAGAGGTTGGCGAAGGAGGAGGGGACCCAGAAGGTTGGATCAGCTCCAGAACATTGAAGACACACCCTTAAATACATAGCAGTGACAAAAACATCTGCACATCTACATGTACTATTGATCCAGCCATTTCATATCTTATTGCTATAATATCACCCAGCAATAGCAATTTTGACAATTCTTTTCCATGGAGGATAAGTACATGTACACATAAGCTGGGAAAATTCATCAGAGTCACTTTTAAACATCCAACAATGTATGTACATGGTCCAATATTATAGTATTCATAGAACTTAGGTTTCTCTACATCTATCCACAACAACCTCCCCCTATTGTTATCATCCAAAATTCATACCATCTCATGCATTTAAAAAAAACAACAATGCATGTCCTACATGTAGGTAATCCTAAGCATCCTATACACTTTTATACAGTGGTCTACAAACACATTACCCAAATCCATTTACATGTATACATTCTGTTCATTTGTAGTGCAGAATAAAGGTGACATCATTTGTAATTGTAAAATGCCACACAACTATGTGGCGAGTTCTTAGAAGAACCTTTTTTACAGAATCAACATGTACATGTATACCATAAAACAAAAACACCAGACTCTGTGCACGGTGTAAATAGTGACACTGGTACACTGGGTACATGTCACCACAACAGACTCTATGCACGGTGTAAATAGTGACACTGGTACACTGGGTACATGTCACCACAACAGACTCTGTGCACGGTGTAAATAGTGACACTGGTACACTGGGTACATGTCACCACAACAGACTCTATGCACGGTGTAAATAGTGACACTGGTACACTGGGTACATGTCACCACAACAGACTCTGTGCACGGTGTAAATAGTGACACTGGTACACTGGGTACATGTCACCACAACAGACTCTGTGCACGGTGTAAATAGTGACACTGGTACACTGGGTACATGTCACCACAACAGACTCTGTGCACGGTGTAAATAGTGACACTGGTACACTGGGTACATGTCACCACAACAGACTCTGTGCACGGTGTAAATAGTGACACTGGTACACTGGGTACATGTCACCACAACAGACTCTGTGCACGGTGTAAATAGTGACACTGGTACACTGGGTACATGTCACCACAACAGACTCTGTGCACGGTGTAAATAGTGACACTGGTACACTGGGTACATGTCACCACAACAGACTCTGTGCACGGTGTAAATAGTGACACTGGTACGCTGGGTACATGTCACCACAACAGACTCTGTGCACGGTGTAAATAGTGACACTGGTACACTGGGTACATGTCACCACAACAGACTCTGTGCACGGTGTAAATAGTGACACTGGTACGCTGGGTACATGTCACCACAACAGACTCTGTGCACGGTGTAAATAGTGACACTGGTACACTGGGTACATGTCACCACAACAGACTCTGTGCACGGTGTAAATAGTGACACTGGTACACTACATGGGTACATGTCACCACAACAGACTCTGTGCACGGTGTAAATAGTGAAACTGGTACACTGGGTACATGTCACCACAACAGACTGTGCACGGTGTAAATAGTGACACTGGTACACTGGGTACATGTCACCACAACAGACTCTGTGCACGGTGTAAATAGTGACACTGGTACACTGGGTACATGTCACCACAACAGACTCTGTGCATGGTGTAAATAGTGACACTGGTACACTGGGTACATGTCACCACAACAGACTCTGTGCACGGTGTAAATAGTGACACTGGTACACTGGGTACATGTCACCACAACAGACTCTGTGCATGGTGTAAATAGTGACACTGGTACACTGGGTACATGTCACCACAACAGACTCTGTGCACGGTGTAAATAGTGACACTGGTACACTGGGTATATGTCACCACAACAGACTCTGTGCACGGTGTAAATAGTGACACTGGTACACTGGTACACTGAGTACATGTCACCACAACAGACTGTGTGCACGGTGTAAACAGTGACACTGGTACACTGGGTACATGTCACCACAACAGACTCTGTGCACGGTGTAAATAGTGACACTGGTACACTGGGTACATGTCACCACAACAGACTCTGTGCACGGTGTAAATAGTGACACTTGTACACTGGGTATATATCACCACAACAGACTCTGTGCACGGTGTAAATAGTGACACTAGTACACTGGGTACATGAACATGTCACCACAACAGACTCTGTGCACAGTGTAAATAGTGACACTGGTACACTGGGTACATGTCACCACAACAGACTCTGTGCACGGTGTAAATAGTGACACTGGTACACTGGGTACATGTACATGTACATGTCACCACAACAGACCCTGTGCACAGTGTAAATAGTGACACTGGTACACTGGGTACATGTCACCACAACAGACTCTGTGCACGGTGTAAATAGTGACACTGGTACACTGGGTATATGTCACCACAACAGACTCTGTGCACGGTGTAAATAGTGAAACTGGTACACTGGTACACTGGGTACATGTCACCACAACAGACTGTGTGCACGGTGTAAATAGTGACACTGGTACACTGGGTACATGTCACCACAACAGACTCTGTGCACAGTGTAAATAGTGACACAGGTGCACTGGGTACATGTCACCACAACAGACTCTGTGCACGGTGTAAATAGTGACACAGGTACACTGGGTACATGTCACCACAACAGACTCTGTGCACGGTGTAAATAGTGACACTGGTACACTGGGTACATGTCAGCACAACAGACTCTGTGCACGGTGTAAATAGTGACACTTGTACACTGGGTATATATCACCACAACAGACTCTGTGCACGGTGTAAATAGTGACACTAGTACACTGGGTACATGAACATGTCACCACAACAGACTCTGTGCACAGTGTAAATAGTGACACTGGTACACTGGGTACATGTCACCACAACAGACTCTGTGCACGGTGTAAATAGTGACACTGGTACACTGGGTACATGTACATGTACATGTCACCACAACAGACTCTGTGCACGGTGTAAATAGTGACACTGGTACACTGGGTACATGTCACCACAACAGACTCTGTGCACGATGTAAATAGTGACACTGGTACACTGGGTACATGTCACCACAACAGACTCTGTGCACGGTGTAAATAGTGACACTGGTACACTGGGTACATGTCACCACAACAGACTCTATGCACGGTGTAAATAGTGACACTGGTACACTGGGTACATGTCACCACAACAGAATCTGTGACCAGTGTAAATAGTGACACTGGTACACTGGGTACATGTCACCACAACAGACTGTGCACGGTGTAAATAGTGACACTGGTACACTGGGTACATGTCACCACAACAGACTCTGTGCACGGTGTAAATAGTGACACTGGTACACTGGGTACATGTCACCACAACAGACTCTATGCACGGTGTAAATAGTGACACTGGTACACTGGGTACATGTCACCACAACAGACTCTGTGACCAGTGTAAATAGTGACACTGGTACACTGGGTACATGTCACCACAACAGACTGTGCACGGTGTAAATAGTGACACTGGTACACTGGGTACATGTCACCACAACAGACTCTGTGCATGGTGTAAATAGTGACACTGGTACACTGGGTACATGTCACCACAACAGACTCTGTGCACGGTGTAAATAGTGACACTGGTACACTGGTACACTGGGTACATGTCACCACAACAGACTCTGTGCACAGTGTAAATAGTGACACTGGTACACTGGTACACTGGGTACATGTCACCACAACAGACTCTATGCACGGTGTAAATAGTGACACTGGTACACTGGTACACTAGGTACATGTCACCACAACAGACTCTGTGCACGGTGTAAATAGTGACACTGGTACACTGGGTACATGTCACCACAACAGACTCTGTGCACGATGTAAATAGTGACACTGGTACACTGGTACACTCGGTACATGTCACCACAACAGACTCTGTGCACAGTGTAAATAGTGACACTGGTACACTGGTACACTAGGTACATGTCACCACAACAGACTCTGTGCACGGTGTAAATAGTGACACTGGTACACTGGGTACATGTACATGTACATGTCACCACAACAGACTCTGTGCATGGTGTAAATAGTGACACTGGTACACTGGGTACATGTCACCACAACAGACTCTGTGCACGGTGTAAATAGTGACACTGGTACACTGGGTACATGTCACCACAACAGACTGTGTGCAGGGTGTAAATAGTGACACTGGTACACTTTTACACTGGGTACATGTCACCACAACAGACTCTGTGCACGGTGTAAATAGTGACACTGGTACACTGGGTACATGTCACCACAACAGACTCTATGCACGGTGTAAATAGTGACACTGGTACACTGGGTACATGTCACCACAACAGATTCTGTGCACGGTGTAAATAGTGACACTGGTACACTGGGTACATGTCACCACAACAGACTGTGTGCAGGATGTAAATAGTGACACTGGTACACTTTTACACTGGGTACATGTCACCACAACAGACTCTGTGCACGGTGTAAATAGTGACACTGGTACACTGGGTACATGTCACCACAACAGACTCTGTGCACGGTGTAAATAGTGACACTGGTACACTGCAGCGTACATGTCACCACAACAGACTCTGTGCACAGTGTAAATAGTGACACTGGTACACTGGGTACATGTCACCACAACAGACTCTGTGCACGGTGTAAATAGTGACACTGGTACACTGCAGCGTACATGTCACCACAACAGACTCTATGCACGGTGTAAATAGTGACACTGGTACACTGGGTACATGTCACCACAACAGACTCTGTGCACAGTGTAAATAGTGACACTGGTACACTGGGACTCTGTGCACGGTGTAAATAGTGACACTGGTACACTGGTGTACATGTGTGTGGTGACACCAATTTTTGAACATGGTGATGATGTAACAGATATAGAAACACAGAGCACCTCACCATGTGTGATGAACATGGATCCAGGAGGAGGAGGTCCCTTTAGATTGCTAGTCATGTACCATTGTGGGTGTGCTTAATGTGAGTATGCAATGCAGTTTGAGTGCCATATTTCAAGGGACACTGGGAACAGGAAAACTTTCTATCAATTTCAGATTTTTTCCTACGCCTGCGCTTGCAGGGTGGACCCTGGCTTCCTTCGTCAACACTGGCATTGTCCGCCTTAGTGACATCACGGTGTTCATCACCTGGAACAGCAGGCTGCTTGTGAGCTGTGTTCTTTTTGTGCAGGGACAGGGCTGAGCTACTGGCATACTTATTGCCACATACAGTGCACTGGAAGGCAAGGATTAGTTCAGACCTGGATCTGCGTTTCCTCCTGCCAGAAACACAGCTATTGCCTTCGTCTTGCATATCACTGTGAGTGTCATCTGCAGACTCCTGGCCCTCAACAGTAGGTGGGTCAGGAATGGCATTAGAAGGACCTGGTTGGTCACTGTCTGGAACTCCAGGTGTTTCGGAAGAGTTGATAGCAGTGCCTGGTGTAGGCTTTGGACATACCCTGTCCCTCTTCTTTGGGTCACGAATGTATTCCCTCACCTTCTCATACAGGTACAGTGACCGCATCAGGGACAATCCATTGGGGCTAATAACAGGTGGCATCACTTGGTTCTGATAAGCCTCCTGTATGTCCTTTATGGCCACTCCAGCCCTCAGCATGGTTACCTCGGTGGGGTTTGTGTCCGATGGCAAGGTCTTCATTTTCATGACACCAGGGTGTTCTCGGTCAAACTCAAATGTATGGTAGCGGCCAAAGCCAACCAGAGGCCCAAACCACTGGCCCAAGAAGGCATTCCAGTCATGGTACTGCCAGTCCTGGTACAGTTGTGGCACACAAGTGACGTTCTGGCCACACTGCCGGACACAGTCAGCTAGGTCATCCATATCATCTACATGGTCCTGTCTTCGGTAGTACTTCTTGAACAGGCCAAAGTAGGAATCGGGTCGAAACTTTGTGTGCCCAGGTAGCATGAAGTTCAGCTGGATGGTGTCATGTTGTCCAGTGATCACCCGCCAGGCCAGGTACCACATCATGGTGGTGTTCTTGTTCTGGCCCACACAGTTGTCGGCCTGAAGTGTTACACGCCTCTCTCCCAGTCCATGTAGGTGGAAGAATGCATGCACCAGGCTGACCACCACCACAGCACCCTTGCCGGCCTGCTCAGCCTCATCAATTAGGAAGAACACCTGGCGGCACAGCGGCTCACAACACACACCAAACACCTGGACCTTGCGAGGTGTCCTGAAATAAAAAGTGCCCCTTTGTTGTGAGCTGTAGGGCAGTGACACCTGCTGGCAGTAGTCAAAGGAGTACTGCATCTGCATGTCCAGGTGCAGGGCTTGTGAGGTGAAGGGAACCATCAGGGCCCTGGATTCCAAGTGACCCAGGATCTGGTCACGCTCCTTCTGTCTCTTCCTTCCCCATTCCTTCTCAGCCTCCTCAATGTTTGCATTGTAGGCGTCACGAAATGCCTTGGCCTTAATGAGGTGCTGGTTGTAATTGACATTTATTGTTTTGCGCTGCTCATCAGAAAGGCTGTGCCTCAAAGTGACCAACATCTGATCACACTTGTCGCACAGATCGCTGCGTGCAGGTTGGATCTTGATGTTAGAACAGTATCTTCGCCACAGTCTAATAAATGACACGTACTTCACCACACGTGCAGCAGGGGGTGTTGGAGGAGCCGGAGGAACGTTGAGCAAGGTGTACTGCCGCTTCAGCTGACTGGTAAGTCGGTAAGGGCAAAGTTGCTGTGGTGCTGGTGTGCTCCTGGACAGGGACTCCATGGCCTTGCAATACTCGGCATACACAGACTTTAGTGTTTTGCCACTCTCCAGAACATAGTCTCTGATCGTCCCTTGCAAACGACCAGGGTCAGGGAGGGCATTTATGCCAGCATAGTTCTCTATAAATCTGACCACCATTGTCTTGTCCAAACGAGAGAGGGCATGGCGAGGAGCCCTGCCACAGTTACCATGGGGATGGGGCTCAACATCAGAGTCAGAGCACACCTGCTGCTGCCAGCGCTTCAATGTACGGTAACTTGTGCCAATGACGGCACAGAAAGCATCCCTGCAGACAGGACTAGACCAGTCAAGGCGATACTGGAATGTATTTCGAGAACCAGATTTGTTCCGAATCATAGCTAGCATTCCATAAATAACAGCCTTTCTGGTTTTCTTGTCCAATCTGGATAATGTAAGTGCTCGTCTTTTGGGCAAGTCACCGTACTTCAATACACAGCTGTCTTTGCAGCACCCTCCTTTAGTGAGGTAGGCATTCAGCATGCGACAGGGGTGACACTGTCCCCGTGCTATTCTAGCTGGTACACCACCTGGGCCCTCGCTGACATCATCACCATCACCATCACCATCACAGTCGCTTCCGCTATCACCATCACACTCGCTCCTGCTATCATCATCACTGCCCTTATCGCTATCACCTCCACCATCATCACTTTCACCATCACCGTCATCTCCGTCGCTTTCACCATCGTTGATTCCACCTTCACAGACATCGCTATAAATGCCGTCGAAATCATCACTTCCATATTCACCGTCGCCATTGTCACCACCGTTCTCAATCTCCTCATCCACGTCCAAATTATCGTACCATTCGAACTCGTCCGCTGAATGATACACGACGAGCTCGTCGTCAGACTTCGCCATATCGTTTATCTACACAGAAGATAACGAATAACAACTGTCTATCATAGGCAACATTGTATTAAAAACATTCTGATTTCAATACTCACCGTCTTTTGTCGATAAATAAATCGTATCCTGCTTTGTAGGTGTGGCTAGGTTAATAAAGTCCCAACCCACAGGAAATAGTTGAATATTCATGTACTTCGGTGAATGGAAGCGGTTCATGCACATGCAACGGCGCGATTCGAGCGGGAAACTTGTACCAACTTTGCGCCGCTGTATCTCCATAACGGATGACATAAAAATTAACGAACAGAACAAATCGATAGGTATAGGACCTCTGTACCTACAAACCGAATTTGAGGCGAATTGATTACTCCTACCTAAAGTTATGGCGGATTTGAGCCCGATGGGGTATCGAACGTTGCAATACTGGCACGGAGCAAGTGCAAGACTCCAAAATGTATTATACCATAGGGAAATGGTGTAGTATGAAGTGTTGAAAATAGGAAGTTGATAGCATTAACCGTTAGGAAGATATAGCAATTCAAAAGAGAAGCATTTTTATAACATTTTATATATATATACGAAGGGCCATTTTGTCGGAAACTGTCCCATATATTGTATATATATATACTATCTTAACGGCTCTATCGATTGTCCGAGTCGGAATTTCAACGCGGTAAACCGTTACACTTTTAAACCCGAATAGGTGCTGTTTAGAGGTGTAAAAGTTTCTAGATACAAAAACCAACAAGAATGCCTTTTGGGCATCACATTAAACTGTTATAGATAGAAGAGAGGTGTCTGCACTAGAAAAATCCAACTAACATGTATAGTGTTTTACCCGTTCGCTAAAACACTCATCCAAACTTCAGGCTGTGATTGCCGTCCATTTTTATATGAATAACATTTTTATAATTTACGTTATTAATGAGTTTGTTCGCTAAATGGCTGAAATTAAACTCTGAGCCCTCCGTCGGATCGACCTACATGTACATGTACAACCCGGTCAACCCCCCCCCCCCCCCCAGTGGCGAGGTGGCTTGTCTATCACTGGGGGGGCAAATACACTGATTGCCGCCCACCCACCCCCCACCCACACACACATACATACACGCTGCCTTTCTGTCGGAATTTCTTATCTCATTAAGCACTACATGTACTATAAAGTCGGACGCTGTCACACGCATAGCGGCATGCATACGTTGGGTGTCTGGGGCCGAGTATTGTCATAATCTCGAGCGCCTGCTGCGCGCGCCGTTATTCACAAGAGTTCCAGAAATTATATCGTAGATTATTTAGACACTAGCGTTAATGGTTATGACAATACATGTACGCTCGTTTCTCCGCCAGCGTTTTATGTGGATGGGCAAGGGGCACGCCTCCCCCCACCCCACACAAGGAGGTGTGGGGAAGCGCTCATATCGGGCCGGGGTCTGGGGCGGAGCCCCATCCGCTTTGCAACTTTCATACTTTTTGAGTCCCAAAACTGACATAGCATAATTGCGTAGTAACAGATTAAAATTCATATAATACGACAAGAATTACTTGCTTCCAGACTTTCCTGTAGTCTCGCAAACCAAATACTTCGTCCCTGTCCATTATACATGTATATCAATCTACGTGTCATGCAATAAGGATTCATCCATAAGTCCAAACTTGTTTAACGTTATTGCACCCAGCGGATAGAAGCAATTTTTATAACTTTTATCTTGTCCATTTTAATAATGTACTCCTGGCGTGCTTAATTTTAATTTTCAATGACCCAGTACATATCTTGAAGCTCTGCTGGTAATGATATTTTTTCTTCTGAATGACTGCACATTACTAATGATTGGTCTTTGCAATTGGAACCACATGCATCGACAGTGGGGGCTTTTCTACGTAGCCGATTCTCATGACATCAATCTGCCAAAATTCATAACTGTACTATAATGATCATCGTTGCACCTGACGTCACGCGCAGCTTACATCATACAGTATGTTGCTATAAATATACACCGCGTGGGTACGAGATAAACAATAACCGGACGGTAACGAATATCGGAGAAGCGAAGGTGGTGTCATACGCTCACGTGGTACATATTTATAGCAACTTCTAAGCAACTTACATGCGACGTAAGTTACGTAACTACATGTAAACAACACACGATGCGCGTGACGTCAGTGCAATCCTCTAATAATAAACGCGATTCGCTTGGCGGCTGGCCGCCCCTATAGTCATTTTGCCGCCCCCTTTTTAAGGCCCGCTGGGGGGGCAATTGCCCCCCCTGCCCCCCCGGCCACCTCGCCACTGCCCCCCCCCCCCCCCCCCCCCCCTCCCGCTCGTTGAATCGGCGGAAGGTGGACAGCACCCCCCCCGCTCTTTGAATCGGCCGAAAGCGGACAGCACCCCCCACGACACCCCCGCTCGTTGAATCGGCCGAAGGTGGACAGCACCCCCTCCCCCCACCCCCCGCTCGTCTTATCATTCATTAACAACCCCCCCTATTCTGAAATCCTGTATTCGCCCCTGCTCCCTTATGCTTAAAAGCTTTCCAAGCATCTGGCGCTGCAACGCTAGCTCTTCTTGTACGTGTACATGTAGGTCGATCCGACGCCGGCCAGTGGCGTATTTAGGGGGGGGGGGGGGGGGGGGGGGGGGGCTCAGGGGGCTAAGGCAACCCCCCTCCGACCCAAGAATGAATATAATTAAAATAATCAGATAGTGAGTACGCTCATAATTTCCCTTCGCAGGCGCTAGGCATATACGTACGCTTTAGCGCGGTAATTTAATTCAATTCACTTCTATTATTAACATCACTATATAAGATTACCGTAAAGTCCACTCTGCCCCCACCGAAAAAAAATGTCTCGTGTTTAAACGAGCGTATCTTCGTAGCAGCTGCATGCGTGCCGTTCTTTAAAATCCTGTTGCCTGGAGTACCAGCTCTTTCCTGAAATGCTAAACAGGATGTCGGAAGCGTTAACGATTACGAAGATGCGCTAGTTTAAAACACGAGACATTTTTTCGTTGGGACACTGATGTATATTGACTGTTAGTCGTCCTCCAGCTGAAAAGCGCATTTTAATTACTTCTTCATCAACCACTTGAAGCCAGGTGCTGATTACATGCACTTTTACAATACATGTATAAATGGCTCTAAATTTATCTTTGGCATGGATACGGTTTCAGAAGTTTGCAGAGCGCTTATCGGTATTCACAACATACTCCGCGGATCATTTAGTGTGCTAATGCACTCTTCGGCGGCCGGCGGGTTCTGGATATATGCATGCACCCTATTAGTGTATGCGCTCGACGCCATCCTTGGCGATTGTGAGCCGTTGTATTTCTGTTAAACTATACTGCTGAGTGGGCGTGGTTGCAAAAAATTTCGCGCGCTATCCGTTCAGCACCCCCCTCCTTCTATTTCTGGATACGCGCCTGGTCACGGAGGGCTCAGAGTTTCAGCCATTTAGCGAACAAACTCATTAATAACGTAAATTATAAAAATGTTATTCATATAAAAATGGACGGCAATCACAGCCTGAAGTTTGGATGAGTGTTTTAGCGAACGGGTAAAACACTATACATGTTAGTTGGATTTTTCTAGTGCAGACACCTCTCTTCTATCTATAACAGTTAAATGTGATGCCCAAAAGGCATTCTTGTTGGTTTTTGTATCTAGAAACTTTTACACCTCTAATCAGCACCTATTCGGGTTTAAAAGTGTAACGGTTTACCGCGTTGAAATTCCGACTCGGACAATCGATAGAGCCGTTAAGATAGTATATATATGGCGCTTTTCAGTACAACCCGTGATGTACCGGTGGAGAAAACATCTAGAAACGTGTTTACTAAACAGCTTACAGAAACGAAAATGCTGAATAACTACGAAGTCAAGTGACAACTTTACACTTCCGATATGTGTTGTCATGTAGTTTACCAACATTACTCTGCAATCAGATTTTCGATATCATTTACCATTTCTCCAAAAACCTATGCCAAACATAGAAGTACTGAAAAAAATTTTATGGCCAAGTACCACGGTTTCAACTGTAGCAACTGTGTTATTTCTTGATGAGAAGCCATTGTGGAATTGTTGAGCCCTAGCATAGTTAGGCGTAGCCCGGTCTTGGCCTACCAGTGCGTGTGGGCTATTATCACGTACATGTATAAGCCCCCACACACTAATCAGATGGACACGGGCATACACGTTGACCCTTTTCGCCACAACGTGAAGGTCGGGCTACGCCCAACTAGCCCTAGCACATCGCTGGGTGCAAATTCCTGTGATAAATTCCTGTGCGCACACTACTTGTACTGCAGCAACCACTCTTCAGATTCCCCACCCTTCCTTCTATGCATCACCCTAAAAACGTTACCACTCTCCACTCCTCTGCATACTATACCAACCTCTACACACCCTAATTCGTACAAACACATGCAGGTCATTGTAGTGACAGCGACAACTTTTATGTAGGGGGAGTGGGCAGGAAGAAATCTGTTTTGATTAGCCCTACATGCATGTATAACTCCATTACATGTACAACTCCATCAGGGCATCACATGTACAACTCCATCAGGGCATCGCATGTACAACTCCATCAGGGCATCGCATGTACAACTCCATCAGAGCATCACATCTACAACTCCATCAGGGCATCACATGTACAACTCCATCAGGGCATCGCATGTACAACTCCATCAGGGCATCACATGTACAACTCCATCAGGGCATCACATGTACAACTCCATCAGGGCATCACATGTACATGTATAACTCCTACATCAAGAAACTCACAGGCCAGTGTTATGAAAAGAGAAGGCAGGACAACATCTCTTCACTCACATTTGGCAGTATCACTGACCACACCAAAGCTATATAATGGCTGTGCACTGCAGGGCTGGTGAGAGCCGTAGTGAGGCCCGGGGTAACATATCATTTGGGGGCCCCATAGGCCCTGAAAATACGAGCGGGGGGGGGGGTCCCTCTTGAGATTGGCCCACCGGGCCCCCTATTATGCCTTGGGGCCCCTATTATACCTTGGGGCCCAGGGTAAGTAACCCCGCTTACCCCCCCCCCCCCCCCCCCCCCCTCTCACCGGCCCTGGTGCACTGTACTTATATGTTTACACACCACTCCCTTTACATACATTCCACCTGATCCATATATGGAGAGCCATGCACCTACTTGTTATGATGCTGGGACAAAATGTAGGCACAGTTCGGAACCTTAGTAGGCAGTCAGCCCCCCCCCCCCTCCCCCCCCCTTCCCTGTGTTTGAAGCTTGGTACTCAGCTAGCTCAGCTGTCTTGGCATTCAGCTTTTGCAATCTTCAATTATTTGCTGTGTGCTTACTGTTTGAGCACACTCATCCGATCGCAGTAATGCCCCCTTCAAACTTATGGCCTCCTTCAAACCTATGGCTCCCTTCAAACCTATGGCCCCCTTCAAACCTTTAGCCCCCTTCAAACCTACGGCCCCCTTCAAACCTATGGCTCCCTTCAATGCCATGGGAAGAGCACATAGTCAGTAACAAATTTACCATGTGCATGAGGCAAGCTGGCTGGCTTTGCTTCAACTGCTGCTACTCCCACCGAGTTGCTAGTGAGACCTGTCTGTTTGCAGAACGTCTCTTGCTACAATGTAGCAAAATTAAATAATAA
>OX442434.1:1764984-1779984 GCA_949361645.1 Spongilla lacustris | reverse complement strand
TTCCTTCACTACGCTGCCCTTGTTGGGATCATCGTCATGTTGTATGGGTTGTCCAAAATCCCCCAATCAAGGAACCCCATTGCGTAAGTACATGCAGACTGAGTACATGTAAATGTGGGGGCCCCGTTGTGCAGTATCCACACATACTATCCTGACCACAGCTCTGTAGTTCACCGTTTTGAATATCAGTATATATCTCTTTTGTGTCAGTGGTAGGGCATTAATTATTACTGGTTTGTGACTAACAAGTATGGAGAAAATTTAAAAAAAAAAACTTAGTAAATTACTTAACAGAAGCTAAGAGTATTTATATTTATGCAAAATGACCCCACTGCCCACTTAAGAGTGCTCATGAGGAAGATTTGTTTGCACTGTTACCATTTAGTGTCATGCTAGTAACTTCGATTGGATTGGATTCTCCCTAAAACCAAATTGCCAAGTGTCATTGCAGTCCGTCTATTATGACAAATTTGAGCATAATTCACTATACATGCAGCGGTTTTTTGTTTGTGTGTTTTCAACATGCAGGTCTGGTGATGACCATAAAGGTCGCGAGATCGATTAATATGTGGATCACAATTCAAGACTTTTGTTCATGGTTGTATCTAAGTAGCACTCCATTGCTTCATCCATTAGCAATGTTGATGGGCCTGCAGATTGGTCAATACAGCTTGTATAGCGCCACGCAGAACTGCTTATAAGCAGCATGGTCTCTGCATGCTCACCTGCCCTTGAAGATTGGGCTGTTGTGATTGTATCACTCTTTAATGAATTGCATCTCTACCGAGGCAGTATGTTTTGGCAACAGCTACCTCTGCATGGTTGTTTGCACATCCGGGCTCAAGGTAACAAAATCAGAATCCACACTTCTTGATATGCTTCATAACGTGCCACATGTGATGCTTCGTTATAAACATCGTTTAACTTAAAGCAATCAATCGTAACAAATTTGAGTAGCAATCATGACCTTTCAATCAGCGTTGCAGGTACTTGACATTAATTGAGTCACAAGAAACTTTACGTAATTTCAGGAGCTACTCTGCCCTGCATTTTGTGTAGTTTCTGCAATATGTGAGCACATGTGATGGTTTTTTAAGAAAACATTTCTCTGAGTGGGTGTGACATATCAACTTGTTTAACTTCACAGTGAAAGGTCCAATCAAGGCCGTTTCTTTCACACATGTAGGTACAATATAAATGTGTATATTTGCATGCTTAAGCAATAATTTTTATTAACCACCTCCCCTCTTTTGGCTGTGTGTTGAGCAGTTGAGGAGTGCCACAGGATACCCTTTTTCTAAGATTAGGAATGTCATAGTAAGGCTGTGCTTTTGAATGTAAATGGTTGTGTTTGCCTCCAAATGCGCTACCAAATTCCTTATCTCTTAACAAGAAGGGTCTGGTATTTATTAATTTGTGTTTCTTCAGTAAATTTATCTTTACAAATTATGACTATGACATGACGTTTATCTTGGCACCAATTATACTGCCTTTGATGCACATACTTGTGCCCCTCCATAATGGGGACACCTCTCCACAAGATGCTTGATGGCTCGTAACCATACGAAATGTTCTCTGCAATGCCGACAGAAGTTTTATAACTTATCATGGAACCAGCTACCGTTCTTGAATTCTTGAATACAGCTTCGAGGTACCATGCATACACACATACAGCCCAAAAAACGTATGGTGAGTGCCTCAAACAATATAACCAGTTTAGTTCCTGTAACTTCAACACTGCCTTCGTTGAATTTCGACATAACAAAACAAATTTACTCTACCCTTAATTAAATGTTAGACAGGCAACAATTATTTTTATTTCCCTCAATAGCATATCTTCTTTGTTTGTGCCATGGTAATCAAAATAACATGGTCTGCAGACCTCCTCATGAAGAACACCTCTTTAAGCACAGACCTCCTCATGAAGGACACCTCTTTAAGCACAGACCTCCTCATGAAGAACACCTCTTTAAGCACATACCTCCTCATCAAGGACACCTCTTTAAGCACAGACCTCCTCATGAAGAACACCTCCTTAAGCACAGACCTCCTCATGAAGGACACCTCTTTAAGCACAGACCTCCTCATGAAGGACACCTTCTTAAGGCACAGACCTCCTCATGAAGGACACCTCTTTAAGCACAGACCTCCTCATGAAGGACACCTCTTTAAGCACAGACCTCCTCAGGAAGGACACCTCTTTAAGCACAGACCTCCTCAGGAAGGACACCTCTTTAAGGACAGACCTCATGAAGGACACCTTTAAGCACAGACCTCCTCATGAAGGACACCTCTTTAAGGACAGACCTCATGAAGGACACCTTTAAGCACAGACCTCCTCATGAAGGACACCTCTTTAAGGACACTGTACTTGTTACATGGGGGGGGGGGGGGGGGGGGGGGGGAGATTACATTAACCATGTCTTTACAAAGTTATGTTTAAAAGGTGTTTTTTATAGACCCTTAATATTTACTGTAATTTTGTAGGAAGGAGATTTGCCAGACCAATCGTACCGCCTTCTACATGTGTCCACTGTGTGATGAAAAATGCGATTTTTGGTACTTGAGAGAGGCTTGCCCGTTCTCTTATGTAAGTTGTGTAACACCTTTAGGGATCATCTGTTTGTGGTCTGGTGTTATGGGCATCTGGTATGGGCTCTGATGTTATGCATGGGCTTGGGGATCATCTGGTATATGGTCTGGTGTTATGGGCTTGGGGATCATCTGGTATGTGGTCTGGTGTTATGGGCTTGGGGATCATTTGGTATGTGGTCTGGTGTTATGGGCTTTGGGATCATCTGGTGTTATGGGCTTGGGGATCATCTGGTATATGGTCTGGTGTTAGGGCTTGGGGATCATCTGGTTTGTGGTCTGGTGTTATGGGTTAAGTCAAAGTCTCATTCCACCAGGCCGCTTACCTCTTTGACAACGAGGCAACTGTGTTCTTTGCTGGATTCATGGCTCTCTGGGCAGTTCTGTTTCTGGAGTTTTGGAAGAGAAGGCAATTCCAATTACAGCACGATTGGGACGTGTTAGGTTATGAGACTGCTGAGGTGAGGGGAAGAGGATCTGTAAGGATGGGGCGGAGGGTGGGATAAGTTGGTCTATAGCTTGGATGGGGAGGAGGGTGTGATGGCTCATTCAGACAATTTCAGCAAAACCTTACATAATTAGCAGCTGTTGTTTGAATCAATAGATCGTGTGGAGTTGTTTCAGTTTGCTGTTATTTTATTTTAAACATCCTTTTGTATTTGCTGCTCCTGAATGGTATCCTGGTACCCTGGGTCCTATAGTACCCTGGGACCTATAGTACACTGGGTCCTATAGTACCCTGGGTCCTATAGTACCCTGGGTCCTATAGTACCCTGGGTCCTATAGTACCCTGGGTCCTATAGTACCCTGGGTCCTATAGTACCCTGGGGTCCTATAGTACCCTGGGTCCTATAGTACCCTGGGTCCTATAGTACTCTGGGTCCTATAGTACCCTGGGTACTATAGTACTGTGGGTCTTATTGGTGCCATTGGATAAAGGCACTATTTAGTAGCGCTGTCAAGATTACAATGACACCTGGAGATTACTGGAGATTACACGTTGTTTTCAACCAAATATTCACAGGAGCAACCTCGTCCTGCATTTGAACAGAGGATACGTCACTTCATCGCCATATCCAGGAATCCTGAAAAAACTAAAAGGCAATATGTGCTGTTTAACCCAGTGCTGGAGAGGGACGAGTACATCCAACCACCTTACCTCCTTGTTCCCAAGCTGTTGTTCTCCTTCAGCGTGCTCTGCTTCATGGTGCGTTGTAACTACTGTCATTTGCTGTGCTGTAGAGGGTACCTTATGGCTGTAGAGGGTACCTTATGGCTGTAGAGGGTACCTTATGGCTGTAGAGGGTACCTTATGGCTGTAGAGGGTACCTTATGGCTGTAGAGGGTACCTTATGACTGTAGAGGGTACCTTATGGCTGTAGAGGGTACCTTATGGCTGTAGAGGGTACCTTATGGCTGTAGAGGGTACCTTATGGCTGTAGAGGGTACCTTATGGCTGTAGAGGGTACCTTATGGCTGTAGAGGGTACCTTATGGCTGTAGAGAGTACCTTATGGCTGTAGAGGGTACCTTATGGCTGTAGAGGGTACCTTATGACTGTAGAGGGTACCTTCACTTCTGTGTGTTTATATATCCAGGTCTCACTGGTTGTGGGTGTGGTCTTCTGCCTCATCCTGTATCGCGTTGCTGTGGCAGCCCTGCTCTACATTGTTGTGTCTCAGATCAGTGGGGGGCCCAGTGTTGGAGATCTCTTTGTGTCCATAACGGCGGCTATTATACAGCTGATTTTTGTCATGGTTCTGAACAATATGTACCAATATCTGGCTTATAAGCTCACTGACTGGGGTAGGTGTTTGTGTGGGTGTGGAGATGTGTGTGGACACCATGTGAGTGTGGGTGGGTGTGGGTGTGGTGTATGTATCGTCAGTTGGGGTCTTGGCATCACTGTTTCTCTTTTTTCAGAACTGCACAGAACTCAAACACAGTACGATGACAGCTTCACAGTGAAGCTATACATTTTCCAGTTTGTCAACTACTACTCCTCCATCTTCTACATCGCTTTCTTCAAGGGAAAGTGAGTACTCTTAATACTGAAATAGCAAATATTTTAATGGTTAATGTGCTTTCTAGTTTTGCAGGTTACCCTGGAGGTTATTTCAAGATTGGTGGAGTGCGTCTTGAGGAGTGCTCCACATATGGCTGCCTCCTTGAACTCACCATTCAGTATGGCATCATCATGGTGGGCAAACAGGCCCTCAATGCTGTCATGGAACTGGGGATCCCGTAAGTCATAACCTTTGGGGGGGGGTAAGGTGTGAAGAAGCACCATCTGCCTAGGTCTTGTATTCTTGATTACAAGAAATAACACTTGACCTGTAAGATCTGTAGTATGCAAAGGCGTCCCTGCTGGGTCTGGGGGTGTGGGGTCACTGCTCCATGGGCCATCGGTCTGGGGATGTGGGGTCACTGCTTCATGGGCCATGGGTCTGGGGATGTGGGGTCACTGCTCAATGGGCCATGGGTCTGGGGATGTGGGGTCACTGCTCTGGGCCATGGGTCTGGGGATGTGGGGTCACTGCTTCATGGGCCATGGGTCTGGGGATGTGGGGTCACTGCTTCATGGGCCATGGGTCTGGGGATGTGGGGTCACTGCTCCATGGGCCATGGGTCTGGGGATGTGGGGTCACTGCTTCATGGGCCATGGGTCTGGGGATGTGGGGTCACTGCTCCATGGGCCATGGGTCTGGGGATGTGGGGTCACTGCTTCATGGGCCATGGGTCTGGGGGTGTGGGGTCACTGCTTCATGGGCCATGGGTCTGGGGATGTGGGGTCACTGCTTCATGGGCCATGGGTCTGGGGATGTGGGGTCACTGCTTCATGGGCCATGGGTCTGGGGATGTGGGGTCACTGCTTCATGGGTCATGGGTCTGGGGATGTGGGGTCACTGCTTCATGGGCCATGGGTCTGGGGATGTGGGGTCACTGCTCGTTGGGCTCTTGCCTCTGGTCCCTATCCCTGCCAACCAGTCAAACTGGGCACGCCAGGGAAACATGGCAGCTTGTTGGCAGTGCTGGTTATTGGTGTGGCATAAGTACTCATGCAACATGGGAATTTACCAATTTATGCTACATAATTATAATCACAGGACAGAATTACATAATACACACACAACATACCCCCCCCACACACACATACACACACACACAACATACCACACACACCACACACACACCACACACACACCACACACACACACACCACACACACACCACACACACACACATACACACACATACACACATACACACACACATACACACACACAACATACCACACACACACACCACACACACCACACATACACACACACACCACACACACACCACACACACACACACACACACACACACACACAGGATATTAAAGCGCATATTTAACTGGTGGAAAAAGCAGAGAAAAGAGGAAGAAGATGAGATCTATGCTCGTTGGGAAAGAGACTTCGATCTCTTACCTGCTGGAGGGGAAGGCCTTTTCTATGAATACCTTGAACTTGGTAAAAACCTTTTCTTGTACCCAAGAAGTGGTCTCAATTACTGGCCATTAGTAAGAACACTAACTAGCAAATGCTTATTATTTTCTATCCTTAGTGATCCAGTATGGCTTTGTAACCATTTTCGTTGCGGCCTTCCCACTGGCTCCAATGTTTGCTGTCCTCAACAACTGGATTGAAATACGACAGGATGCTTACAAGTATGTTTCCCTCCTTCAGCGCCCAGTGGCAGAACGGGCCCAGGACATTGGTACGCCATCCCTCCATCCCTCCATCCCTCCATCCCTCAGCTTGCATCATTGTACTGTCATTTGTCTTATGTGCTCTGTTGTATCTTTGCCTCCTCTGTACACCTTTGATTTCTCTCTGTTAAATCTTTGCCTCCTCTATGTATATCTTTGCATCCTCTCTGTATATCTTTGCCTCCTCTGTACACCTTTGCTTTCTCTCTGTATATCTTTGCCTCCTCTGTACACCTTTGATTTCTCTCTGTTAAATCTTTGCCTCCTCTATGTAAATCTTTGCATCCTCTCTGTATATCTTTGCATCCTCTCTGTATATCTTTGCCTCCTCTGTACACCTTTGCTTTCTCTCTGTATATCTTTGCCTCTTCTATGTATATCTTTGCATCCTCTCTGTATATCTTTGCCTCCTCTGTACACCTTTGCTTTCTCTCTGTATATATCTTTGCCTCCTCTGTACACCTTTGCTTTCTCTCTGTATATCTTTGCCTCCTCTGTACACCTTTGCTTCTCTCTGCCTCCTCTGTTCCTCTTCTCTGTATATTTTTGCCTCCTCTCTGTATATCTTTGCCTCACTCTTCTGGCAGGCTCATGGTATGGCATCTTGGATGTTGTGTCCAAGCTCTCTGTGGTAACCAACGCCTGGCTGATAGGCGTCACAGCCAACTTCATCCCCCTACTGATGTACCGAGGGTTGGGGTATCAAAGTGCAGCAATACTCAACTACCCAAACAGTACTCTAGGTTATGTCAACTGGACCCAGTCAAGCTTTGACCTCTCCCTGCTTATAAACAGCAGTTCCTTCCCTTTTCTTGACACCATGCAACTGCAACAGTACGATCAGAATGACAAGGTTATTGTAAAGAACGGCAGCCCTCTCCTCTACCTCCCATTTGTGAACTTCACCTGTATGCAGAGCAGTGGTTGCTTCAATACGACTGCCAATGTGATCGATGGGTTCACAGAGGCTCAGTGGAAGTCCATCTATCAAGGGAAAGCCTTGACTTCAACAAATGCCACATGCTGGTCTTTACTCTTTACACTGAAGAATCCTGATGACGCAGGAGTCTCCCGTGTTACTGGATTTGGCCAGTGTGCCTTTGCTGATGTCACTTGCAGGTGAGCTGGATGTTCTCTTTGTGTTTTGGTGCTGTGATGTAATGCTGGTGTGCTCCAAAAAAGGTTTCGAAATCAGTACAATCCTGGAGGGTCGCGACCTGTGTCATTCTACCAAACAATGGTCGGCCGACTGTGTTTCGTCATAGTGTTTGAGGTACAGTGTATAAAGTACCTGTCCTAATAGGTCTCATCTGTGATATAACTATCCTCCCACCACCACCATGGGGGTATTCCCATTTTCCCCGCAGCATGTGATCTTTGTTCTGGGTGCGGTCATAGCATGGGCTATTCCTGATGTTCCAGAGAATGTGGAGAATGAGATCAAGAAGGAGAAGCTGCTGGCCTTCAGGGCACAGCAGGCACAAGTTGCCAAGGACAGTGAGAAAATGAAACGTGACAACCAGAGTGTGCACGAGGAGCATGGCCTGTGATTGGTCCAAAAACTAAATTTTCATTTTGCGAGCATTGTAGCAAATGTAGAGCTTGTAGTTTAGTTTGTGTGATGCATATATCTAGTGTAGTCAAGAGCTGCAATTATGAGTTTTCAACATATTAAAGCCAAGAAAGGTCCATGTATGTATATATGGGAAGATAGTTCCATCAGCAATAATGCTATTATTATAATAATGACAACAGTCTTACTATAACCTCAGCTAATTTTATTATAAGATAAATTTTGTAATACATGTAACAAATAAACCATCACCAGTCGGCTATGTTATCTGAACTATATGACAGGTTCAACCTGAATTTGGTGAGGGCAAATGCAACAGATGGATTACTTCTTTAAACTTTATCTACCAGTTATTGGTAATAATGTTGTGTATGTTCTGCTGTAAATAATAACACAATAACACTAAGTACTCCGAGTAGTGCATTAGTAACTCTACATGTATATATGTGTAGTGCACTAGTTGTAATGTGCTTATATTAAAATAGTACTTTGTATTTATCTGTGTATGCATTCTCTTATAACTTTTATTAATAACCAAGATTGCAGATTTAGATGTATTAGTGGTGTATTTTATCGTGTTTCTATTATTAATAAAATAACATACAAGGGTACAATCATAAACATGGCTTATATCTAATGCAAAATACATCTGGTGAGGATGGCAGTGGCATTGGCCCTCACTAGATGAAGGTTGAGCCTGCCATAAATGTCTCCAAGAAGAGCTGACTTGGAGGGTGGCAAGCCGAGATGCCAGCTGTGAGAAGGCTTCAACAGCTTCATTTCCCCATGCACCATAGGTCTCTGCTACCAGGGGAACACACAACCAGCCGAGTTCTTTGCATTTTGCATCATTGATCCTGTGCTTTCTGCCTTCAGTGGCCAGGGCAGCTGATCCTGCAGACACTCCTGCTTCCATAAGGGTATGTGTGTTAAGCGGAGAGGTTACAGAAATATCAAAGGCAGCTGTCTTGCCTGTTGTCCAGTTATTATTATTATTATTAAAATTGTCAAATATACATGACATACGAGCCATTATTATACACTTACTAATACTGCTCTACACTGTCTCTTACTACACTTCAATTAACCCTAGCCTACACGTACTCCCTCTCCACCTTCCTACGCATGCTCTTTGAGTGAGCCTTATTAGGTCTAGCCTCGTCCAACAGTCGTGGTTTTTGACAAATATCCACTATGTCTTTCAAAGCAGCCTCGAGGTGATCAGCCTCTTGCGCGGCCCTAATCTGAGAAGGGGATCCCTCTCTTTTCGTGGCCACTCCCGAATTATTATTATTATTATTATTATTATTATTATTTTTATTTTATTATAATAATAACAACAATAATGCATTACACACAATGAAGTATATCAATAGTTTAAGACAGGACACATCTGGTGAGGATGGCTGTGGCGTTGGCTCTCACCAGGTGAAGGTTCAGCCTGCCATAAATGTCACTTAATACTACTGACTTGGGCCTGCAAGTTAAGGTGGCAATCCGAGAGGCCAGCTGGGAGAAAGCTTCTGTGGCTTCCTTTCCCCATGCACCATAAGTTTCAGTAACCAAGGGAACACACAACCAGCCCAGTTCATCACACTTGGCATCATTGGCTTTATGTTTTCTATCTTCAGTGGCTCTGGCAGCTGAACCTGCAGACACTCCTGCTTCCAACAAGGTGAGAGTATTAAGCGGAGAGGTCACAGATACATCAAATGCTGCTGTCTTGCCCGTAGCCCAGTTGGTCAACAAAAGGTCGGCAGGGCGGGTGTGGCTATGGTCAGCAGTGAGGTCACTGCCAGCTTCCACCTGGACACTGAGATGAGCCCGATGGCACGTTTCAGCCAGTGCATCACGCAGGGTGTTATGTCGTGTTACCACATCACCCCCCCGCTTACAAGTGATGGCGTGATGTCCAAGGGGGTCTAGGGCATTGTCAGGGCAAAGTGCACACTGGGACCCCTGGGATGTGTCTAGGCCAAGCCACCACTTTATAGCAACTTGATGTACTGGTGGATCAAGGTGCAGACCCAATCCCTCTGAAGGGACTACTGACAGCCAAGAGGATGCATGGGCAGATGAAACAGAAAGTAATCGTGCTCTGTCAGCAGTGGAAGAATCTTCTAACAGCAAATTGAACATATGGGTGTCCAACATGCTGGAAAGCTTCTTTTGGGACACTGAAGGAGCTGAGAGAATGGAGTCGACTTGCAGCACCTTATCAGGGGGAACATTTGAATTAAAATATGCAACTGCAGAACAGAGGTGAGAATTGGTCTGGGAACCAAACCCAGATCACACTACAGTATTATTAATTCATTTTTTTAACTGTATTTTGATAATTATTATAATAAATACAGGTAAGTATTATTATAGACAGATAACAATACATATACACGTATACTAAATACAACTAAACTACTAATAGTAAGTTAGGAGGGTGGATTTTTATGCCATCCATTACGGAGATACAGTTGAACAAACTACGTGCCAATTTTCGCGCTCAATTCGCGCCAATGATTTGGGCAAATTGCGTTCCGCTCAATGTATGGGGAGGCGGGGATTATAACATTGGGCGAATCAAGCGGGAAAACGTGCACGTAGTTTGTTCAACTGTATCTCCGTAACAGATGGCATAAAAATTAACGAACAGAACAAATCGATAGGTATAGGACCTCTCTACCTACAAACCGAATTTGAAGCGAATTGATTACTCCTACCGAAAGTTATGGCGGGTTTGAACCCAGTGGAGTATCGAACGTTGCAATACTGACACGGAGCAAGTGCAAGACTCCAAAATGTATTTTACCATAGAGAAATGGTGCAGTATGAAGTGTTGAAAATAGGAAGGTAATAGCGTTAACTGTTCGGAAGTTATGGCAAATCAAACGTAATGCATTTTTATTATACTTTTTTAGAATAAACGCTAGGTCCCTTTTCTCGTAAACTTTCCCATATATATATATATATGAAGTCTGCGCATGCGTACTACAGTACTGATTACTTTTTTTTTCTAACTTAATTTTTATTGTATGTGTGGTTAACTGTGTCGATGGCTAGCGGAGGGCAAATAGACTTTGAAGCAGTTGCTGCAGGCGAGCCATCGCCATTTGTTTCCGCAGACATGGACATGAGCAGGGTGAACTACAGCGCAATTGTTGACGACAAAGGGATGATGACTACGTCGAGTGGCAACGATGGATCCCAGCTGAAATCTATGTCGAAGGAGGAACGGGTGAGTTAGTGCCAGCCTAGTTTGTGATGGACGCTATGTTTCATGTGCTTGTGTATAAGCGTAGACTGCCAATACACGATATCAGACACCCTGAAATAACACCACTTCGTCTCGTGTCGTGAAAGAACCGTCGTAGTTTTTGCATGAGGTTTTATCCAACATAGAAATAACGGTTGAAGTGTTTGAATTTAAAAAAGGTGTGGCGGCAGAAGGCTTCACCTTCAAGCACCTGTGGAGCAGCCCGACGTATCTCTATAGTAGCATCGGTCTTTGGATCGGACCTGGGAAATATGAATTACAGCACGTATACATGCGGAGTGGTGAAATTATTCTGCTAGCTGGAGTTGCCCAGGTCCCTGTTTTTTAAGTTGGTTGAACTAATGTCTAGCAACTGTGTTTGTCTACAGTTGAAACCGTGGTACTTGGCCATAATTTTTTTTTCAGTACTTCTATGTTTGGCATAGGTTTTTAAATGATATCAAAAATCTGATTGCAGAGTAATGTTGATAAACTACATGACAACACATATCGAAAGTGTAAAGTTGTCACGTGACTTCGTAGTTATTCAGCATTTTCGTTTCTGTAAGCTGCTTAGTAAACACGTTTCTAGATGTTTTCTCCACCGGTACACCACGGGTTGTACTGAAAAGCGCCATATATATATACAATCTTAAGGCTCTATCGATTGTCCGAGTCGGAATTTCAACGCGGTAAACCGTTACACTTTTAAACCCGAATAGGTGCTGTTTAGAGGTGTAAAAGTTTCTAGATACAAAAACCAACAAGAATGCCTTTTGGCAGGGGCGGATACAGGGGGGGGGGTTTGGGGGTTGCAACCCCCCCTTTTGTCCAAATTCCTTTTTTTTGCACGCAGTTTTAGGGGGTTTTGGGGTTTAAAACCCCCTCTTTTGTCCAAAACCTTGCTTTTCGCACGCACGCGGATGGCACACCCCCTCCCCCGCTCGTGGAATTGGCTGAAAGCGGACAGCACCCCCTCCCCCCCCCCCCCCCCCCCCCCGCTCGTGGAACCGGCCGAAAGCGGACAGCACCCCCCCCCCCCCCCCGCTCGTGGAACCGGCCGAAAGCGGACAGCACCCCCCCCCCCCCCCCCCCCCCCCCCCCCCCCCCTCGCTTGTAGAATCGGCCGAAAGCGGACAGCACCCCCCCCCCCCCCCCCCCGCTCGTCTTATTATTCATTAACAACCCCCCCTTGTCTGAAATCCTGTATCCGCCCCTGTTTGGGCATCACATTTAACTGTTATAGATAGAAGAGAGGTGTCTGCACTAGAAAAACCCAACTAACGTGTATAGTGTTTTACCCGTTCGGTAAAACACTCATCCAAACTTTAGGCTGTGATTGCCGTCCATTTTTATACGAATAACATTTTTATAATTTACGTTATTAATGAGTTTGTTCGCTAAATGGCTGAAATTAACACTGAGCCCCCCCCCCCCCCCCCCCCTTTGTGTTTGAAGCTTGGTACTCAGCTAGCTCAGCTGTCTTGGCATTCAGCTTTTGCAATCTTCAATTATTTGCTGTGTGCTTACTGTTTGAGCACACCCATCCGATCGCAGTAATGCCCCCTTCAAACTTATGGCCCCCTTCAAACCTATGGCTCCCTTCAAACCTATGGCCCCCTTCAAACCTATAGCCCCCTTCAAACCTATGGCCCCCTTCAAACCTATGTATGGCCCCCCTTCAATGCCATGGGAAGAGCACATAGTCAGTAACAAATTTACCATGTGCATGAGGCAAGCAAGCTGGCTTTGCTTCAACTGCTGCTACTCCCACCGAGTTGCTAGTGAGACCTGTCTGTTTGCAGAACGTCTCTTGCTACAATGTAGCAAAATTAAATAATAATGATTGAAGGCTAAAAACAAATTTACAGCACACGAATATGTGACCAGAGCATGCATGCATTTTTACTGTGCATGGCCAGATTAACCTGATTCTAAGCTTGCATGTTATAAACTGCTTCACTCCCTAAACAGAAATCCAAGGAATCGTCTGTATACTTTGAAGATGGAGTGAGAACAATAGGTAAGACGATTGAGTCACGCAGCGTAGGAAAAGTCAAATGAATGTACTATGGGAGCTCACACTTCAGAATTTGACCAAAACCAGATAACTAATACAAGTGCTACCAATCACGAAAAAGTAAATATTCACATGCATCCTGTAACGTGGACATTGCTGTGAGTCAGATAGTTGTATTGCTGTGAATGAAACATCAATAATGTCCACATTTACATGTCTATAGTCTGTGTGTGAATAATTAATTATTTTAACACTGTACCTTTCTTGTGAGTTGCACATGTACATGCATTAGAATCTAAATACAATCCAAGCCACAAAGCAATACAATCATTGCGTGACTGGTCCACCACATATGTGTGTGTGTGTGTGTACATGAACAGGATATGAATATCAGTGTGTACCTGTATATTGTAATCATAAAATAATTTTATTAATGTGGCCAAACTGTGGTAATACCCTTTGCATGAAAGATCGAAGTACAGGCCCGGCGCACACGGTGCAGTTGGTGCGGCTTTGGCCGCACCAACTTCCGATCCCAAAATGGGCGTGTCTGACTATGTGGGAGTGTCCGATATCATTGTGCTACCGCGATATGATCTGTAGCCGATATCGTCTATATCGCGATATGAGCAAAATATCGCGATATTGTAAGTATATATTAACCGATTAAACAATTTGCAACTGTTTATACTTAGTTATAGCTGTGTCAAAAGAACTGACAGATAAACCGTCCTTTCATGCTGTAGTCAATGAAGAATAATATCGTAGGCACTAGCTGACCGCAAAATGTTATTATTATTTTTATTTAAAGACAAATGCCCTGTGTGGGAACATTTTGGCCATTTTGGGTTGCACAAAAGAGCGATCGGGTCATGCATGCCGGGTGTCCAGAAAGGGCAACAATATACATAGAATATGTGGCATGCATGGTGCTACAGAAGGTAGCAAAACCTAAGTCCTATACGTGTTATATTGTATGCCCGTGAATCCCTGTCCCGCCCCCTGTCAGTTTAATATTAAGTTTGCCATTATTAACTTGGCGATCTTATCGCAGCTAGCGGCTTGTTCTTTCCAACTTTGCCCGTTGTTTCAGTTCAGAATAACATGTGGTTCAGTTCAGTCAGTTCCTCATAACATGCATGTTGCCTGCATGCATGTTGCCTGTTGTTTCAGTTCCACATAACATGTTGCCTGTTGTTTCAGTCAGTTCTGCATGCATGCATGCATGTAACATGTTGCCTGTTGTTTCAGTTCCACATAACATGTTGCCTGTTGTTTCAGTTCCACATAACATGTTGCCTGTTGTTTCAGTTCCACATAACATGTTGCCTGTTGTTTCAGTTCCACATAACATGTTGCCTGTTGTTTCAGTTCCACATAACATGTTGCCTGTTGTTTCAGTTCCACATAACATGTTGCCTGTTGTTTCAGTTCCACATAACATGTTGCCTGTTGTTTCAGTTCCGCATAACATGTTGCCTGTTGTTTCAGTTCCACATAACATGTTGCCTGTTGTTTCAGTTCCGCATAACATGTTGCCTGTTGTTTCAGTTCCACATAACATGTTGCCTGTTGTTTCAGTTCCACATAACATGTTGCCTGTTGTTTCAGTTCCACATAACATGTTGCCTGTTGTTTCAGTTCCACATAACATGTTGCCTGTTGTTTTCAGTCAGCTAGTTCCTCAAAACATGTTGTCTGTTGTTTCAGTCAGTTCCTCATAACATGTTGTCTGTTGTTTAAGTCAGTTCCTCATAACATGTTGCCTGCATGTTGTTCAGCACTGCATGCATGCATAACCGCCACTGTGGC
>OX442434.1:1667484-1759984 GCA_949361645.1 Spongilla lacustris | reverse complement strand
CCATTGTCGGGATCATCGTCATGTTGTATGGGTTGTCCAAAATCCCCCAATCAAGGAACCCCATTGCGTAAGTGCATGTAAATGTGGGGGCCCCTTTGTGCAGTATCCACACATACTGTCCTGACCACAGCTGTGTAGTTCACCATTTTGAATATCAGTATATATCTTTTTTGTGTCAGTGGTAGGGCATTAATTATTACTGGTTTGGTGACTAACATATATGGCGAAATGTAAATAAAAAAATTCATCATGAAGGACACCTCTTTAAGCACAGACCTCCTCATGAAGAACACCTCTTTAAGCACAGACCTCCTCATGAAGGACACCTCTTTAAGCACAGACCTCCTCATGAAGGACACCTTCTTAAGGCACAGACCTCCTCATGAAGGACACCTCTTTAAGCACAGACCTCCTCATGAAGGACACCTCTTTAAGCACAGACCTCCTCAGGAAGGACACCTCTTTAAGCACAGACCTCCTCATGAAGGACACCTCTTTAAGGACAGACCTCATGAAGGACACCATTAAGCACAGACCTCCTCATGAAGGACACTGTACTTGTTACATGGGGGGGGGGGGGGGAGATTACATTAACCATGTCTTTACAAAGTTATGTTAAAAAGGTGTTTTGTATAGACCCTTAACATGTACTGTAATTTTGTAGGAAGGAGATTTGCCAGACCAATCGTACCGCCTTCTACATGTGTCCACTGTGTGATGAAAAATGTGATTTTTGGTACTTGAGAGAGGCTTGTCCTTTCTCTTATGTAAGTTGTGTAACACCTTTAGGGATCATCTGGTATGTGGTCTGGTGTTATGGGCATCTGGTATGGGCTCTGATGTTATGCATGGGCTTGGGGATCATCTGGTATATGGTCTGGTGTTATGGGCTTGGGGATCATCTGGTATGTGGTCTGGTGTTATGGGCTTGGGATCATCTGGTGTTATGGGCTTGGGGATCATCTGGTATGTGGTCTGGTGTTATGGGCTTGGGGATCATCTGGTGTTATGGGCTTGGGGATCATCTGGTATATGGTCTGGTGTTATGGGCTTGGGGATCATCTGGTATGTGGTCTGGTGTTATGGGTTAAGTCAAAGTCTCATTCCACCAGGCCGCTTACCTCTTTGACAACGAGGCAACTGTGTTCTTTGCTGGATTCATGGCTCTCTGGGCAGTTCTGTTTCTGGAGTTTTGGAAGAGAAGGCAATTCCAATTACAGCACGATTGGGACGTGTTAGGTTATGAGACTGCTGAGGTGAGGGGAAGAGGATCTATAAGGATGGGGAGGAGGGTGGGATAAGTTGGTCTATAGCTTGGATGGGGAGGAGGGTGTGATGGCTCATTCAGACAATTTCAGCAAAACCTTACATAATTAGCAGCTGTTGTTTGAATCAATAGATCATGTGGAGTTGTTTCAGTTTGCTGTTATTTTGTTTTAAACATACTTTTGTATTTGCTGCTCCTGAATGGTATCCTGGTACCCTGGGTCCTATAGTACCCTGGGTCCTACAGTACCCTGGGTCCTATAGTACCCTGGGTCCTATAGTACCCTGGGTCCTATAGTACCCTGGGTCCTATAGTACCCTGGGTCCTATAGTACCCTGGGTCCTATAGTACCCTGGGTCCTATAGTACCCTGGGTCCTATAATACCCTGGGTCCTATAGTACCCTGGGTCCTATAGTACCCTGGGTCCTATAGTACGCAGGGTACTATAGTACTGAGCGTTGTCAAGATTACAATGACACCTGGAGATTACTGGAGATTACACGTTGTTTTCAACCAAATATTCACAGGAGCAACCTCGTCCTGCATTTGAACAGAGGATACGTCACTTCATCACCATATCCAAGAATCCTGATAAAACTGAAAAGCAATATGCGCTGTTTAACCCAGTGCTGGAGAGGGACGAGTACATCCAACCACCTCACCTCCTTGTTCCCAAGCTGTTGTTCTCCTTCAGCGTGCTCTGCTTCATGGTGCGTTGTAACTACTGTCATTTGCTGTGCTGTAGAGGGTACCTTATGGCTGTAGAGGGTACCTTATGGCTGTAGAGGGTACCTTATGGCTGTAGAGGGTACCTTATGGCTGTAGAGGGTACCTTATGACTGTAGAGGGTACCTTATGACTGTAGAGGGTACCTTATGACTATAGAGGGTACCTTATGACTGTAGAGGGTACCTTCACTTCTGTGTGTTTATATATCCAGGTCTCACTGGTTGTGGGAGTGGTGTTCTGCCTCATCCTGTATCGCGTTGCTGTGGCAGCCCTGCTCTACATTGTTGTGTCCCAGATCAGTGGGGGGCCCAGTGTTGGAGATCTCTTTGTGTCCATAACGGCGGCTATTATACAGCTGATTTTTGTCATGATTCTGAACAATATGTACCAATTTCTGGCTTATAAGCTCACTGACTGGGGTAGGTGTTTGTGTGGGTGTGGAGATGTGTGTGGACACCATGTGAGTGTGGGTGGGTGTGGGTGTGGTGTATGTATCGTCAGTTGGGGTCTTGGCATCACTGTTTTTCTTTTTTCAGAACTGCACAGAACTCAAACACAGTACGATGACAGCTTCACAGTGAAGCTATACATTTTCCAGTTTGTCAACTACTACTCCTCCATCTTCTACATCGCTTTCTTCAAGGGGAAGTGAGGACTCCCAATACAGAAATAGCAAATATTTTAATGGTTAATGTGCTTTCTAGTTTTGCAGGTTACCCTGGAGGTTATATCAAGATTGGTGGAGTGCGTCTTGAGGAGTGCTCCACATATGGCTGCCTCCTCGAGCTCACCATTCAATATGGCATCATCATGGTGGGCAAACAGGCCCTCAATGCTGTCATGGAACTGGGGATCCCGTAAGTCATAACCTTGAGGAGGGGGGGGGGGGGGGGGGGGGTAAGGTGTGAAGAAGCACCATCTGCCTAGGTCTTGTATTCTTGATTACAAGAAATAACACTTGACCTGGTCTGGTTCTTTAATTAATGAACCACATCAACATAGTACATAGTACATGTGACAGGATTTATTTTTACATTAAAACATATGAGCATAAGATCTGTAGTATGCAAAGGCGTCCCTGCTCTGGGCCATGGGTCTGGGGATGTGGGGTCACTGCTCCATGGGCCATGGGTCTGGGGATGTGGGGTCACTGCTCCATGGGCCATGGGTCATGGGTCTGGGGGTGTGGGGTCACTGCTCCATGGGTCATGGGTCTGGGGGTGTGGGGTCACTGCTCCATGGGCCATGGGTCTGGGGATGTGGGGTCACTGCTCCATGGGCCATGGGTCTGGGGATGTGGGATCCCTGCTCCATGGGCCATGGGTCTGGGGATGTGGGGTCACTGCTCCATGGGTCATGGGTCTGGGGATGTGGGGTCACTGCTCCATGGGCCATGGGTCATGGGTCTGGGGATGTGGGGTCACTGCTTCATGGGCCATGGGTCTGGGGATGTGGGATCCCAGCTCCATGGGTCATGGGTCTGGGGATGTGGGGTCACTGCTCCATGGGCCATGGGTCTGGGGATGTGGGGTCACTGCTCGTTGGGCTCTTGCCTCTGGTCCCCATCCCTGCCAACCAGTCAAACTGGGCACGCCAGGGAAACGTGGCAGCTTGTTGGCAGTGCTGGTTATTGGTGGGGCATAAGTACTCATGCAACATGGGAATTTACCAATTTATGCTACATAATTATAATCACAGGACAGAATTACATAATACACACACAACATACCCCCACACACACACATACACACACACACAACATACCACACACACACACCACACACACACCACACACACACACACACCACACACACACACACACACATACACACACATACACACACATACACACACACATACACACACACAACATACCACACACACACCACACACCACACACACACCACACATACACACACACACACACCACACACACCACACACACACACACACACACACGCACACACACGCACACACACACACACACACACAGGATTTTAAAGCGCATATTTAACTGGTGGAAAAAGCAGAGAAAAGAGGAAGAAGATGAGATCTATACTCGTTGGGAAAGAGACTTCGATCTCTTACCTGCTGGAGGGGAAGGCCTTTTCTATGAATACCTTGAACTTGGTAAAAACCTTTTCTTGTACCCAAGAAGTGGTCTCAATTACTGACCATTAGTAAGAACACTAACTAGCAAATGCTTATTATTTTCTATCCTTAGTGATCCAGTATGGCTTTGTAACCATTTTTGTTGCGGCCTTCCCACTGGCTCCAATGTTTGCTGTCCTCAACAACTGGATTGAAATACGACAGGATGCTTACAAGTATGTTTCCCTCCTTCAGCGCCCAGTGGCAGAACGGGCCCAGGACATTGGTACGCCATCCCTCCATCCCTCCATCCCTCCATCCCTCAGCTTGCACTATTGTACTGTCATTTGTCTTATGTGCTCTGTTGTATCTTTGCCTCCTCTATGTACATCTTTGCATCCTCTCTGTATATCTTTGCCTCCTCTGTACACCTTTGCTTTCTCTCTGTATATCTTTGCCTCCTCTATGTATATCTTTGCATCCTCTCTGTATATCTTTGCCTCCTCTGTACACCTTTGATTTCTCTCTGTATATCTTTGCCTCCTCTCTGTATATCTTTGACTCCTCTGTACACCTTTGCTTTCTCTCTGTATATATCTTTGCCTCCTCTGCACACCTTTGCTTTCTCTCTGTATATCTTTGCCTCCTCTGTACACCTTTGCTTTCTCTCTGTATATATCTTTGCCTCCTCTGCACACCTTTGCTTTCTCTCTGTATATCTTTGCCTCCTCTGCACACCTTTGCTTCTCTCTGCCTCCTCTGTTCCTCTTCTCTGTATATTTTTGCCTCTCCTCTGTACACCTTTGCCTCACTCTTCTGGCAGGCTCATGGTATGGCATCTTGGATGTTGTGTCCAAGCTCTCTGTGGTAACCAACGCCTGGCTGATAGGCGTCACAGCCAACTTCATCCCCCTACTGGTGTACCGAGGGTTGGGGTATCAAAGTGCAGCAATACTCAACTACCCAAACAGTACTCTAGGTTATGTCAACTGGACCCAGTCAAGCTTTGACCTCTCCCTGCTTGTAAACAGCAATTCCTTCCCTTTTCTTGACAACATGCAACTGCAACAGTACGATCAGAATGACGAGGTTATTGTAAAGAACGGCAGCTCCCTCCTCTACCTCCCATTTGTGAACTTCACCTGTATGCAGAGCAGTGGTTGCTTCAATACGACTGCCAATGTGATCGATGGGTTCACAGAGCCTCAGTGGAAGTCCATCTATCAAGGGAAAGCCTTGACTTCAACAAATGCCACATGCTGGTCTTTACTCTTTACACTGAAGAATCCTGATGACGCAGGAGTCTCCCGTGTTACTGGATTTGGCCAGTGTGCCTTTGCTAATGTCACCTGCAGGTGAGCTGGATGTTCTCTTTGTGTTTTGGTGCTGTGATGTAATGCTGGTGTGCTCCAAAAAAGGTTTCGAAATCAGTACAATCCTGGAGGGTCGCGACCTGTGTCATTCTACCAAACAATGGTCGGCCGACTGTGTTTCGTCATAGTGTTTGAGGTACAGTGTATAAAGTACCTGTCCTAATAGGTCTCATCTGTGATATAACTATCCTCCCACCACCATGGGGGTATTCCCATTTTCCCTGCAGCATGTGATCTTTGTTCTGGGTGCGGTCATAGCATGGGCTATTCCTGATGTTCCAGAGAATGTGGAGAATGAGATCAAGAAGGAGAAGCTGCTGGCCTTCAGAGCACAGCAGGCACAAGTTGCCAAGGACAGTGAGAAAATGAAACGTGACAACCAGAGTGTGCACTAGGAGCATGGCCTGTGATTGGTCCAAAAACTAAATTTTCATTCTGCGAGCATTGTAGCAAATGTAGAGCTTGTAGTTTAGTTTGTGTGATGCATATATGTACTGTGTAGTCAAGGGTTGTTGTTATGAGTTTTCAACATATTAAAGCCATAAAAGGTCCATGTATGTATATATGGGAAGATACATGTAGTTCCTTCAGCAATAATGCAATTATGTATTATTATTATTACTATGACAACAGTCTTACTATAACCTCAGCTAATTTTAATTTTGTAATACATGTAACAAATAAACCATCACCAGTCGGCTATGTTATCTGAACTATATGGCAGGCTCAACCTGAATTTGGTGAGGGAAAATGCAACAGATGGATTACTTCTTTAAACTTTATCTACAAGTTATTGGTAATAATGAGTAGTGCATTAGTTACTCTACATGCATATATGTGTAGTGCACTAGTTGTAATGTGCTTATATAAAAAAAATAGTACTTCGTATTTATCTGTGTGCATTCTCTTATAATTTTATTATTAATAACCAAGATTTAGATGTATTAGTAATCGTGTTTGTATTATTAGTAGAGTAATATACAAGGGTATAATCTTAAACTGTAATTCAAAATACATCTGGTGAGGATGGTAGTGGCATTGGCCCCCACTACATGTAGATGGAGGTTGAGCCCACCATAAATGTCTCCAAGAAGAGCCGACTTGGAGAGTGGCAAGCTGTGATGCCAGCTGCTAGAAGGCTTCAACAGGGAATACACAATCAGCCAAGTTCTCCACATTTTGCATCATTGGCCCTGTGCTTTCTGCCTTCAGTGACTAGGGCAGAGACACTCCCGCTTCCATAAGGGTATAAGCAGAGAGGTTACAGAAATATCGAAGGCAGCTGTCTTGCCTGCTCCCTGGTTAGTTGTATTATTATTATTAAACTAATAAAGTAACTGTTGCCGGTGCTTATGTAAGATTGTATTATGTATCATTCTATCATTATTGCACATGTATAAATGATTCGATGTACACTATTAAATTATAATAATTAAAAGTTGGGCCAGTATGGCTCTTGCTATGAGTGATGATTAGTCTCCCAAACATGGCCCCCATCACCCTGAAATGAGGAGGAGCTGATGGCCAAGGTGTGTGGTCAGTAAAGCAAATGTTCACCTTGCCTCCTCACCCCAGCTACAGTATGTTTCTACCACTAGAGGCACACACACACACACACACACACACACACACACACACACACACACACACACACACACACACACACACACACACACACACACACACACACACACACACACACACACACACACACACACACACACACACACACATACACACACACACACCCTCATACTTGCCTCAGCCAAAATAGCAGGGGTTCTTAAGAGGAGTGATGTCAAAGGCAGCCAGCTTGCCTTGTGCCCAGTCCATCACTAGCACATAAGCTGGGTGAGTGTGATCCAGTCCTGAAGTGAGGCCACTTGTAAAGCTCATCCCACAACCTAATATCAGTAGCTGCATGATGGCCCAGTACCACACCAGGGCACAGAGCACATGAAAGTGCCCAAACCACCACTTCACCACTATCAGATCTGAATCTAAATGGAGCCCAAGACATAACTGTGAGCCAAGAGGCTGCATGGGGCGCAGATGCAGAGAGAAGACGTGCGATCAGGTAAGACAAAATAGACTCCACAGAGATACCGTCTGGAGGTGAGAGCAAACCATTGAACCTGACAATCGACCGCACAAGTTAGCACTCCCCAGGCCATGCATGCTGCACAGGAATGATGTGAGGTTGAGCCATGGCCACCAGAGCTCATGCCTGCTTCCAGGCTACACCGTTAGAAAAACACAACCTGACATCACTGTCAAAGGCCTCCAGGAAGCCAGAGGCCAGGTGAGGGGGGAGTTGGTCAAGCCACATGCACCATCTTGCAGAAGCCAAGCCAACACACAAGAGCAAGAGGATAAGAGCTACCTGATTGATACTGGCACGACCTCTTCCAATTTGGAAAGCAGCTTTGAGGCAGTATTGTGCCTAGAAGTGATGAACTTCAAGCAAAACAAGAAGTCACGTATGGGGGGCCCCAAAGTGTGGTAGCTGAGAACTCTTTATCACCACTGGTGGTAAAGGGGCTGCTCATTTCATTACGACTAAACAGCTCACACTTAGCAAGGTCGATAATATATGCTGGTATATATGCTGGATAGTGCCTCTGTGATCTTGGTTACTGAAGTCTTCACAGCAAGTCTTGTGGCCAATAATGAAAAGGTATGTTGAGCCTCCTCACCCCAAGCTGTGTATTATATCGTGTTATTAATAATATTATAATCATTCATGTTTGCATTTTTAAAATACAAATTGAAATGTTGTATGTTGCACAGACTGGGGAGTGACAGGTATGCGTCAATTAGAAAGCAGACAGGCACATTTAAGGAGGGGAAAAATACATTTCATACAAATGTATAAAAAAAAAAAAAAGAAATCACAGAGAATAAGAAAGTGTGAAAAATGAGGGGAGGGAGGAGGGAGGTGTGCAATTTTAGAAAGTTAGTCAAGAATTGAAAGTAGCTCGTGTGGTGGAAGATCGTCATTCAAACAGTTAAGTAGCTCATCATCACCAATGTTGTCAAAGAAACTAAGACCCTGCAATAGATGAAATAGAGGAGAACATAAATCTCAACCACTAACAGAAGGGGCGGGGGGGGGGGGGGGGGGGGGGGGGTGCAGTGCTCATGATATTTGACATTTGACCTGACATTGTGTTAGTACATGGCAATATTGGTCGGACACAGTTCATAATTTCGCCAGACATATTTTTAACTGTTTTTGTATGAAAATTTAATATGCTAGATCAAAAACAACCATTGAAACCATGCATATAACCAGAATTGTTATACTGAGCGGTATTTGCAGTGAGGGCAATAGTGGTTTTCAACAACTATCCTATAGGCATTGAAAGCTTTTTTCACTAGAAGGCCATCAACGCTACCATTGGTATTGGGAGGCAGGACATCTTGTCAGCACATACGCACAATTGGTTGGTCAAGTGTCATTAATTGATTGGAAATTGTCCGACGTCATGCCATTATCATAAGCAGTGCAGTGAGTAGGTAACCAAGGCGACAAATGACATAATTTGGCAAACATGCAAGAAAAGTGAGTACATAAACAAAGAAGGGGAACACTGGTACAAACTCACATCTATGTCATCTGCAGGCAGCTGATGGTGGCTTGGTGGGTTACTAGACAGGGGAGGTATGCTAGGAAGCTGAGAAGCCGTTTGATCTTGCACAGAGGTGTTGGATGCAGTACGAGTGACGGGAGGCAAACTGCTTCTTCCAGGACTTGGCGCAGAAATTTGGGAGGAGGGAGGAGTAGGCCCGTGGAAGCTGGTGCCGTTGATCACAGAATGGGGACGCTTGACGCATGTGTTATTAGCTGGAGGTGTGCTTCCAGACCTCTGAGCTGGCGGGTTGAGTACCTCTGTCTTAATCTTCTTGGTGGGTGGTGTATCTGCAAAATAGGCACATAAAAAAGGGAGTGTTAAAGATATTTATAGATAATTGATTCTAATTACAGCACACCTTCCTCATCCTTGCAAGTGTCTGGCTCTTTTTCAACTGGTTGCCAGGCAGCATGAGGGTCAATGGTAATCTCGTCAACATTTAGTTTTTTCCTGAAAGATTAAAGCACCTCTTAGAACCAAATTATGTCTTTTGCATGCAGATGAAAATTTGACCCTCATTACAAATAACTCCTACCAGGACCTAATTCCTTCTCACATCATACATGATTGCAGCTACGTGCCTACAGCTGTAAGTTAATGTCAGTCTAGCCAGATGTATGTATATTTGTTACCATAGCACAGAGTGTTATAAATGGCCAATTTTTAAAACAGTGAATTGGTAGGATGAGGGAGGGGGAGGGGGGAGAGGCATTTGAGGTCACTGGATGATGAGTAACAATAAGGTGACAAAGTGCTTGGCACTCACATGGCCTCACTGCAGTGTGCTAACCCACATAGTAAAAACTAGTTCACCCCCACCCCTATGTGGGCTTAGCAACACCTCTGCTTGCATTCACAAGGCAACCACATGCACACACAGCCATGTAAACACACACACACACACACACACACTCACATACATACACACACACTCACACACATACACACACATACACACACATACACACACACACTCACATACATACACACAAGAACACACACATATCCTGCAACCACTTGCAGGTGTGCATGGAACAACAGATACTGGCTTATGGAGCCTTTGTCACTATATTAAAAGCTAGACATTAATTAAGCCGTTTAATAACTGATGCCCACTGATTAATACTCAAATGGAATACAAAAGGCAAGGGTGGGGAGGAGGAAAAGCGATGCACCACAGAAATTGAAACAAGCACTAAAGGAAAATATGTAACAGAAAAAGAACGGAAGGCTTCTAGTTACTAGTTAGTTGTACTAGTGTAATGGAATGGCTTGGATTCTTAAAACGTACACATATCACTCATACAACTGCACACAGCAAAAGCCTAATGGGTACAAAAGCTCACTTTAATTCAGCTAGAATAGTTCCGATGTACTGGTCCACCTCCAGCCCCTCCAGCTGGGCATTGCTCCCGCACACTGGGCACTTCCAGGTGGTGCGCTCACAGTTGAGCTGAAGATAGGCCTCCAGGTCAAAGCACTGAAGAGTGAAGTGTGACATACAGCAAAGAGTAATACAAGAAGCAGTTTAGCTTACACCTCTGTACCTAATACATGCACGTACACACGCACTCACACAAGCACATTCTGAAAAAGTCAAGACCATGAATGTACATACATATACACACATACACACACAATGGACGCACATACACATACTCAAGTACATATACCTCCACCACATACACACACACATGCACATGCACGCACGCATGCACACACACACATACACACACACACACACACACATGCACACACACACCTGTATGTGCCTGCATTCTGCACCTCTTGCTGGTAGTACAATCCTTTTGAAGGTCAGCGGACATTTCAAAGGCACCCTGGACTTGGTCTGCTGGATGCCATCGTCTGAATTACTGAATTGTCTTTTTACTGATGAAGAAAAAAAAAGCACGAAGATGAAAAGAGAATTGTCAATGATTCAAAATAAAGCCCACTTTTAGTGATGCAATGCTCAGTTGGAAGAAGCCTTTTCCGCAATAACCCTTGCAACACCGAGTTCACTGACGGTCTGTGTACCAGCTGTAAAATGAAGTAATGTGACTATGTACATGTGGTGTGTGTATGTGTGTGTGTTGTGTGTGTGTGTGTTTGGATGTGATGCAGTAGAAGAAAGAAATTCATGTTAATCCCACAATGCTGAGAAACAGGAAAAAAAAACACTTCGCCACTGCCCCCTGAATGCCACTATCAAACCTCTTCATCTACATACTAAGAAAAGGGTGTGGCAACAGAACGAGGGGGTGGAGAAAGGGGTGTGTATTATAAAAAGAGGGTGTGTATTAGAAAAAGAGATGTGGTATGGAACAGTTTGACATTTGACATGTAACCATGCAGAGAAGCTGGGGTAGTAGTGTGTGTGTGTGTGGGAGGAGGGGAATATAGGTATGGAATGGGTGCAGACCTGACTCCTCCCCTCCCATTTCAGTTGCTTCCATTTAACCCCCAGCCCTCCAGCCCCTAACTCCACCTACACAGCAGCATGCTGTTACAGTGATCTCCAACAGGTTCTGGCCAGGCTGGCAGTATTGCTTCAGATGGAGTGCCCGATGACTGCTTGTTGTCTTTGAATCTCCCTATTTGAGGTTGGGGTGGGGAGAGGGTCACATTGAGAGGTCATAAACCAACAGGGGAAGGGAAGGGGAGGGTCACATTGAGAGGTCAGGGAAGGGAAGGGGAGGGGGAGGGAAACAGGGGTACATATGGGTACATGGGTGCAAGGGGTACATGGGTGCAAGGGGTACATGGGTGCAAGGGGTACATGGGTGCAAGGGGTACATGGGTGCAAGGGGTACATGGTATAAGGGGTACGTGGGTACATGGGTAGAAGGGTACATGGGTACATGCTACAAGGGGATGTGAAGCACGAGGTTTACATCCTGTATGCACTTACTCTCTCAATGCAGAGAAGGTGTCCTCCTATACTGACAGAGACACCTTGGGGCCAGTTGCAAAGTTGCTGCTTGTCGTCGTGATGATAGCATTTGAATTGTATTTCAAGATCATTCCTGCAAAAGTTCCAATTCAAAGCAGACTATGTGCACAGTATAACAGCATGTATGCCACACATATGTGCACAGTTAAACAGCATGTATGCCACACACGTATGTGCACAGTATAACAGCATGTATGCCACACGTATGTGCACAGTATAACAGCATGTATGCCACACGTATGTGCACAGTATAACAGCATGTATGCCACACATGTGCACAGTATAACAGCATGTATGCCACACATATGTGCACAGTATAACAGCATGTATGCCACACATATGTGCACAGTATAACAGCATGTATGCCACACATATGTGCACAGTATAACAGCATTTATGCCACACGTATGTGCACAGTATAACAGCATGTATGCCACACGTATGTGCACAGTATAACAGCATGTATGCCACACATATGTGCACAGTATAACAGCATGTATGCCACACATATGTGCACAGTATAACAGCATGTATGCCACACACGTATGTGCATAGTATAACAGCATGTATGCCCCACATATGTGCACAGTATAACAGCATTTATGCCACACGTATGTGCACAGTATAACAGCATGTATGCCACACGTATGTGCACAGTATAACAGCATGTATGCCACATATATGTGCACAGTTAAACAGCATGTATGCCACACGTATGTGCACACTATAACAGCATGTATGCCACACACGTATGTGCACAGTATAACAGCATGTATGCCCCACATATGTGCACAGTATAACAGCATGTATGCCACACGTATGTGCACAGTATAACAGCATGTATGCCACACACGTATGTGCACAGTATAACAGCATGTATGCCACACGTATGTGCACAGTATAACAGCATGTATGCCACACATGTGTGCACAGTATAACAGCATGTATGCCACACACGTATGTGCACAGTATAACAGCATGTATGCCACACACGTATGTGCACAGTATAACAGCATGTATGCCACACGTGTGCACAGTATAACAGCATGTATGCCACCCATGTGCACAGTATAACAGCATGTATGCCACACACATATGTGCACACCACTTAAAGACGCATACCACTCACTTCCGTGGACATGCAACTTACAGTGGTATATGTGCTATGGGCTCTTATGCACTCAACACTCTCTCCCACACACACATACACATACACACACACACACACACACACACCTTTGCATTAACATTTTGTGAACCGATTCCTTTAGTTGAAATACCCTCTGGCTAATTGTTCTCCCGTGCTCTAGCTGAAATGGTCGTAACAGAATGCCCTCACGTACAGGGAAGGTCAGGCGAAGGGGATCTGAGTGTTGAAAGGAGAAAGTGTGTAGATACATGTATTCTATGATCATGTGATCTTAGCATGTGCTAACGTTGTAGCTATGCCATGATCATGTGATCTTAGCATGTGCTAACGTTGTAGCTATGCCATGATCATGTGATCTTAGCATGTGCTAACGTTGTAGCTATGCCATGATCATGTGATCTTAGCATGTGCTAACGTTGTAGCTATGCCATGATCATGTGATCTTAGCATGTGCTAACATGTAGCTATGCCATGATCATGTGATCTTAGCATGTGCTAACGTGTAGCTATGCTATGATCATGTGATCTTAGCATGTGCATGTGCTAATACCCTGTAGTGCATACAACTACATAACAGACATGTGGACCATCCAACCTTGGAGATGAACCTTCACAAAATACTGTTATTGGCAGTAGAACAGACTGCAAAGGGTTAAAGTGAAGACATACAAGCAACAAAGAGGGGGATGATGACCTATGACCAACATCCTGTTGACAGAGCTGGTATGGTTTCAGGGGTTCCTGGAGTATGGGCGGGGCTGAATACTAGCTAAGGACTGTATGGCTACATGTAAATAAGAAGTTCTGGCTATGTCAGTAAGGTGTTGGTCTTAAGTAGCTACATGTGTGCTGGTCTTAGCTACATGTGTGCTGGTCTTAGCTACATGTATGCTGGTCTTAGCTACATGTATGCTGGTCTTAGCTACATGTGTGCTGGTCTTAGCTACATGTATGCTGGTCTTAGCTACATGTGTGCGGGTCTTAGCTACATGTGTGCTGGTCTTAGCTACATGTGTGCGGGTCTTAGCTACATGTGTGCTGGTCTTAGCTACATGTGTGCTGGTCTTAGCTACATGTGTGCTGGTCTTAGCTACATGTGTGCTGGTCTTAGCTACATGTGTGCTGGTCTTAGCTACATGTGTGCTGGTCTGAGCTACATGTGTGCTGGTCTTAGCTACATGTGTGCTGGTCTTAGCTACATGTGTGCTGGTCTGAGCTACATGTTTGCTGGTCTTAACTACATGTGTGCTGGTCTTAGCAACATGTGTGCTGGTCTTAGCTACATGTATGCTGGTCTTAGCTACATGTATGCTGGTCTTAGCTACATGTATGCTGGTCTTAGCTACATGTGTGCTGGTCTTAGCTACATGTGTGCTGGTCTTAGCTACATGTGTGCTGGTCTTAGCTACATGTGTGCTGGTCTTAGCTACATGTATGCTGGTCTTAGCTACATGTGTGCTGGTCTTAGCTACATGTGTGCTGGTCTTAGCTACATGTGTGCTGGTCTTAGCTACATGTGTGCTGGTCTTAGCTACATGTGTGCTGGTCTTAGCTACATGTATGCTGGTCTTAGCTACATGTATGCTGGTCTTAGCTACATGTGTGCTGGTCTTAGCTACATGTGTGCTGGTCTTAGCTACATGTGTGCTGGTCTTAGCTACATGTGTGCTGGTCTTAGCTACATGTATGCTGGTCTTAGCTACATGTGTGCTGGTCTTAGCTACATGTGTGCTGGTCTTAGCTACATGTGTGCTGGTCTTAGCTACATGTGTGCTGGTCTTAGCTACATGTGTGCTGGTCTTAGCTACATGTATGCTGGTCTTAGCTACATGTATGCTGGTCTTAGCTACATGTGTGCTGATCTTAGCTACATGTGTGCTGGTCTTAGCTACATGTGTGCTGGTCTTAGCTACATGTGTGCTGGTCTTATCTACATGTGTGCTGGTCTTAGCTACATGTGTGCTGGTCTTAGCTACATGTGTGCTGGTCTTAGCTACATGTGTGCTGGTCTTAGCTACATGTGTGCTAGTCTTATCTACATGTGTGCTGGTCTTAGCTACATGTGTGCTGGTCTTAGCTACATGTGTGCTGGTCTTAGCTACATGTGTGCTGGTCTTAACTACATGTGTGCTGGTCTTATCTACATGTGTGCCGGTCTTAGCTACATGTGTGCCGGTCTTAGCTACATGTGTGCCGGTCTTAGCTACATGTATGCGGGTCTTAGCTACATGTATGCCGGTCTTAGCTACATGTATGCCGGTCTTAGCTACATGTATGCCGGTCTTAGCTACATGTATGCCGGTCTTAGCTACATGTATGCTGGTCTTAGCTACATGTATGCTGGTCTTAGCTACATGTATGCTGGTCTTAGCTACATGTATGCTGGTCTTAGCTACATGTGTGCTGGTCTTAGCTACATGTATGCTGGTCTTAGCTACATGTATGCTGGTCTTAGCTACATGTATGCTGGTCTTAGCTACATGTATGCTGGTCTTAGCTACATGTATGCTGGTCTTAGCTACATGTATGCTGGTCTTAGCTACATGTATGCTGGTCTTAGCTACATGTGTGCTGGTCTTAGCTACATGTGTGCTGGTCTTAGCTACATGTGTGCTGGTCTTAGCTACATGTATGCTGGTCTTAGCTACATGTATGCTGGTCTTAGCTACATGTATGCTGGTCTTAGCTACATGTATGCTGGTCTCAGCTACAAGTCAGCACATGAGGTGTATTGTGTGTCATACATAGAGTGAAAATGCATCAGATAATGATGACCTGTACCCATAGGTTGTATATGGGTACAGGTCATCATTACAACCTATGGGTACAGGTCATCATTACAACCTATGGGTACAGGTCATCATTACAACCTATGGGTACAGGTCATCATTACAACCTATGGGTACAGGTCATCATTACAACCTAGGCTATAATAGGTTATAATGATGACCTGTACCCATAGGTTGTAACTGTATATGCATTGTATAAGCTTCAAGCAAAACAAGTTACCTCCCTCCTCCTCCTCTATTATCATACCTCCCTCCTCCTCCTCTATTATCATACCTCCCTCCCCTCCTCCTCTATTATCATACCTCCCTCCCCTCCTCCATCACCCCTATGTGGCACATACCTCCCTCTCCCCATCACATACCTCTCTCTCCCCATCACATACCTCCCTCTCCTCATCACATACCTCCCTCTCCCCATCACATACGTCCCTCTCCCCATCACATACCTCCCTCTCCCCATCACATACCTCCCTCTCCCCATCCCATACCTCCCTCTCCCCATCACATACCTCCCTCCCTCTTCTCCATCACTTGGTAAATCCCACCAGGATGCATGTTCGGATACTGCGCATAGTGCATGGTGTTGGGTTGAATCTGGACGTGGGTGGGGTAAGTGGGCGGGGATTGAATAGCCACTCCCATCACACCAGAGTCCAAGAACTGAGTGAGGGGAGTGGTTTAGTGAGTTTACAGCCAAACAAACACTATGATGGCTCAATCAACAGACATAACTCCACAAGTTAGACATTGTACATCAACACCATTAATTCAGCCAGCACACGCATTAAGATGACATCAGTGTTCACCAGACCACACCTACCCGATTGCCAAGGGGGGAGGGGACCGGTTGATGGAGATTCTGTAGGCTGCCATAGTAACTTGAATCGGTGGGTGTGTTGGGTGTAGCATAGGGAGGCGGCCCTTGCATTGTTGGAGTCGACGGTGTACCTGGAGCAGGACTGGGGACTGGGTAAGCAACTGGAGTTCCAGGGTAATGGTTTTGTGGGGCAGCGTATTGAGACCCCTGTGTTTTGCAAGAGGGGAGGGGGAGGGGGGAGAGGAGAGAGTGGAGGAGAAAGTTGTACATTTTCCATACACAAACCATGCAGTTGTGCAAGGCTTAAAACATGTACATGTAGGCAAGCAAATAGCTATGTGTACATGTCCAGTGTATAGTGCAACTACATGCAGATAGGAGAGAATACTGAGGTGGTAGTGAGAGAATACTGAGATGGTAGAGAATACTGAGGTGGTAGAGAATACTGAGGTGGTAGTGAGAGAATACTGAGATGGTAACGAGAGAATACTGAGATGGTAGTGAGAGAATACTGATAAGGTAGCAAGTTGATATTGAATGAATGAATGATCTGAGTGACGATATAAATGGTGCAAGGAAGGAGGTATGGAAGACCATGAGTATGGAGGCATGTATGGAGGTATGGAAGACCATGAGTATGGAGGCATGTATGGAGGTATGGAAGACCATGAGTATGGAGGCATGTATGGAGGTATGGAAGAATGTGAGTATGGAGGCATGTATGGAGGTATGGAAGAATGTGAGTATGGAGGCATGTATGAAGGTATGGAAGAATGTGAGTATGGAGGCATGTATGGAGGTATGGAAGAATGTGAGTATGGAGGCATGTATGGAGGTATGGAAGAATGTGAGTATGGAGGCATGTATGGAGGTATGGAAGAATGTGAGTATGGAGGCATGTATGGAGGTATGGAAGAATGTGAGTATGGAGGCATGTACATGTATGGAGGAAGAACGTGAGTATAGATGGATGAAAGGTGTGAGTATGGAGGCATGGAAGGATGTGAGTATGGAGGTATGGAAGAACATGAGTATGGAGGTATGAAGTAAGTGTTGAAAGATACAATGGAAAAGGCACTACGGACGTCGAACCTGCTACCCCAGCCCCCCAGAATGAGGCCAAGAGCTAACCTGAGGTGAAGGCGTTGGTACCGGCGACAGCTGATTGGGGGGGTACGGGTAACGAGGCGGTTTCCTGTACCCATATGCCACGCCTTGCTGGGCAGGCTGGACGGCCCCCCTGTACCCTGAGGGGGTCCCGGGGGCCATCTCAATGGTGTTGTCCTGCAAAGGTAAAGATTGTGGCCTCTGTCCATAGCCGATGGGATAGCCCCCTGCCCCCTGTTGTTGTTGTTGTTGTTGTTGTTGTTGTTGTTGTTGTTGCACCTGTGTGGCTTGGGGACCTTGAACGTAGGTCACTGACATGTCCTTCATTGCCCCACCCTGTGGGTAAGGAGGGCGCACAAAGGGATGCGTGGAAGCTGGAGGAAGGGCCTGGGTAGGAGGAGATGGACTGCCCAGGAGCTGTACCGCTGCCACAGGAGAGGTACACTGCTGCCAGTTGGCCTGGGCACCAGTGCTCTGGGTCCCAGGCCCATATGCCGACCTTGGCATGGTGTTCTGCTGTTGTTGCAGCTGGTGCTGATGTAACTGGTGCTGTTGCATTTGGTGCTGATGTAACTGGTGCTGTTGCATCTGTTGCTGTTGCATCTGTTGCTGTTGCATCTGTTGCTGTTGCATCTGGTGCTGTTGTATCTGGTGCTGTTGCATCTGGTGCTGTTGCATCTGCTGTAGTTGCTGGTATTGATGTTGTTGCATCTGTTGAATCTGTTGTTGTTGTTGTTGTTGTTGTTGTTGTTGTTGTGCTGGAGGTGGAGACATATGCTGCAAACTTGAATTAGATAGGGCTACTTGACCAGATCCAGAAGACCGAAAGCCATTGGATTGGGCCTGTTGTTGTTGTTGTTGTTGTTGTTGTTGTTGCTGCTGCCCACGCTGCTGTTGTACACTTGCATCCTGTTGTGGTACCAGGGACATTGCAGTGTACCCAGATGCTGAAGTGCTTTGAATCCCCCCAGCCCCCCCAGCCCCAGGCGAGCTGACTGACTGCTTGACCTGGGACATCATGGCCCCCGGTCCTCCTCCCTGTGCCTGGGAGAGCGGCGGCGAGGTGAGCAGGGTAGAGATGTGCGACGCTGAGGTTGGCAGAGGGACACTTGCTGGCCCCGCCCCCGTGGGCGTGGAGGACATGCTGGAGTGGGCGGAGCCACCCGATCCATTGAGGAGGGGTGCCTGGTTCAGGGGGATAGGTGGGTGGAGGTTGGCTTGCTGTGTGATGTTCAAGGGAACACCCTGGCCATGGTCGGTCCTCTTCAGCTGGGCTGTCGCTGTGGCAGTTGCAGTGGCTGTTGCCGTGGCGGCAGCTGCTATGACAGCAGCCGCAGCTGCTACTGCCGCCCCCTGGTGGGCGTGTCCAGGAAACTGTGCCGGCATGTACCCTTGATTGAGGTGGGAGGGGTAGGCCACGACATTTGGGTGGGCGTGGCCCTGGTGGGCCACGCCCATGAAATGGGGGCTGGAGGGTGCAACTTGGTTGGGCACAGGCTGCTGGTAGAGAGTGGTACCGTTGAGCACGGTCTGGGCACCCTGTGGGAGGTAGGTGGTCTTGGTGACATAGGCGGGGGAGGTAATGTAGTTGGCTCCCCCATTGTTGTCATCACAGGACGTGGTGTGGGAGGGAGGGGGTAGGGTGGTCACCCCGGCATGGACTGTAGTGACCACCGAGAACTGGTGGGCCTCAGGCATCCATGGGCCTGCCACCTCCCTGTATGTGTGTGTGTGTGTGTGTGTGTGTGTGTGTGGTGTGTGTGTGTGTGTGTGTGTGTGGTGTGTGTGTGTGTGTGGTGTGTGTGTGTGGTGTGTGTGTATGTGTGGTGTGTGTATGTGTGTGCATGTGTGTGTGTGGTGTGTGTGTGTGTGTGTGTGTGGTGTGTGTGTGTGTGTGCATGTGTGTGTGTGGTGTGTGTGTGTGGTGTGTGTGTGTGGTGTGTGTGTGTGGTGTGTGTGTGCATGTGTGTGTATGTGTGTGCATGTGTGTGTATGTGTGTGCATGTGTGTGTGTGTGGTGTGTGTGTGCATGTGCATGTGCGTGTAGTTGTGCATTCATCACAGAGTGTGGTATGTGGCATTTGTGTGTGACAAAAGTAGAAGATAACAAAGAATCATCATCAAGGTAGTGTATAGGCACACACACACAGGTGTGCACACACATGTACACAAACTTACACAAGCACACATGAAACATACAGCAGTTATGTGGTCATATCCCTCTGCCCCCCTCCCTCCCCCCCTCCGCCCCTTTTAGGGTATTGTGTACACTTCCTGTGTTGTAAGTGGCGTGTGCACACCACATGTACTTGTACTACTGCCACTCTGCTAAAGTACACCAATCAATACACAGTGTACATATGACCACACCCTCTCCCTAAGGCTTCTTACCCTTGTGGAGACAAGGCTTTGCTCATCTGCTGGCTGGCTGCGTGGGCGGCGGCTGCTTGTGCCATCGCCATGGCATTCTGGTGCGAGGGCTGCTGTTGAGGGGGTGTGTCCTTCGAGTTGGCAGATATGCTGTGATGTCGCATTAGCATCAGACGGCCGAGCTCATCGCACCACTGGCCTAGTGTGGCTGTGTGTGTGTGTGTGTGTGTGTGTGTGTGTGTATGTGTGTGTGTGTATGTGTGTATGTTGTGTGTAGGTGTGTGTAGGTGTGTGTGCGTGTGTGTATGTGTGTATGTTGTGTGTGTGTGTTGTGTGTAGGTGTGTGTGCGTGCATGTGTGTGTAGGTGTGTGTGTGTGTATGTGTGTGCACGTCAGGAAAACGAAGGAATGCATAAACCACTTACAGTGCACAGCACCATGCATGCTATGTCAAACATGCACACTGCATACTCTTCTTCCCACTCCCTCTCTCCCTCCCTCCCTCCCTCCCTCCCTCCCTCACTCTCACTCACAGACCACACAACAGTGAGGGTAGGTAGCATAGGCATGGAGGGGAGTGGTCACAAAGTGGTGGAACATAAGGAAAACACCTATGGTACATGTATGTACATGGTACACGTATGTACATGGTACATGTATGTACATGGTACACGTATGTACATGGTACACGTATGTACATGGTACACGTATGTACATGGTACACGTATGTACATAGCACATGTATGTACATGGTACATGTATGTACAGCTCTAGGGAAACACATATGGTACATGTATGTACAGAGGGAAACATATGGTACATGTATGTACATGGTACACATATGTACATGGTACACGTATGTACATGGTACATGTATGTACATGGTACACGTATGTACATGGTACACGTATGTACATGGTACACATATGTACATGGTACATGTATGTACATGGTACACGTATGTACATGGTACACGTATGTACATGGTACACATATGTACATGGTACACGTATGTACATGGTACATGTATGTACATGGTACACGTATGTACATGGTACACGTATGTACATGGTACACGTATGTACATGGTACACATATGTACATGGTACACGTATGTACATGGTACACGTATGTACATGGTACACATATGTACATGGTACATGTATGTACATGGTACACGTATGTACATGGTACACGTATGTACATGGTACACGTATGGTACATATAGGGAAACACATGGTACATGTGGTACATGTATGTACAGAGGGTAACACATATGGTAAATGTACACATGTATGTACAGAGGGAAGGGATGAGATGGGAGGGCACACTGGGGTGGGGGTACATGCAGTATCACTTGTCAAGCACTTCAGACTGTGGTTTATGAACAAACAAAACATATATTGACCACAACAAGAGGTTCATCACCAGGTGCCAATGAACCACCAGCTGCCTTCCCACACTTCACCCAAACAAATGAAAATGCAACACATGTGGACATACACACACCATACACACACATACACACACACACCATACACACACACACATACACTGTAGCAAGTTTACCTGCCACATGCAATACATATATACACCAACACACACACACACACACACACACACACACACACACACACACACACACACACACACGTACATGTACACGCACACACATCTTTGAGACGAGTAGAGTAAAATGCGGGGTGAGGAGAGAGTCAGAGATGCTTAGAATGTACTTCTAGAAAGGATGTTATGAAAGCCAATCAAAGTATGAAGCATTTTCAGTATCAAAATGCATCAGAGGGTCACAGTGGTGGATAATCTCACTACTATGACACAACAACAACCTACCCTCCTCTCTCACACACCCACACTCCCACCCAGAGGGATTGATGGTAAATGTGCCAGGGTTGGCAGTATTAAAACACACACTCACACACACATACACACACTCATACAAGTATAAACATTGTATACTTAAAATATATATACATATCACAGCAAGCATACCTACATTGTACATGCACATGTCATCCACATGTGCAAGCAATATACATACATACATACATAGATACATACATACATACATACATACATACATACATACATACATACACACACATACACACACAGGCACACACATACATACACACATACACACACATACATACACACATACACACACATACATACACACATACACACACATACATACATGTACATATACACACACACATGCACACACACAAACACACACGTACATACATACACACTATGTGGTTTGGGACAATGAGGAGAGGTAAAAAGGTCTGGGCACAGATACTGCCTCAGGGCAACTGACTGATATCTAGTCAACTTGTGGGCTTCAACCCATGCATGCACAACAAACACACACACACAAAACCTTACAAACCTGCATTACGTATGTGAATTAACATAACATACCATTGCCATAGAAACCATTGCCATGAAAACAAAAATAAACATATCCATTGGCTTTGGGGACACCACACATGTATAAACCCACGGCATAAACAACACTCACACACTGTACATACACCACATGCAAATACACACACGCACACACTGTACATACACCACATGCAAATACACACACGCACACACACATACACACATACACATATGTACATGCTCACACACACACACGTACACACATACACATATGTACATGCTCACACACACACACGTACACACACATGCTCACACATAAACACACACACACACATACTTACCAGCACTCTTTGGAGAAAACTTGTCTCTATGATTTGAACAAACAGCTAACAATCGGTACCCTGTGATACAACAGATCAAAACACAATGCAATAAACATCCTCAGAGGGTTGGGGTGTGGTCATGCAACTTCTTTTCCTATAAACCAAAGAAGGCCCCTCCCCTCCCCTCCCCATTGAATTCTAAAGGTGTGCCCATTCAAAGGTACACTAAATCATCCTCAATGACATGTCACTTATAGCTAAGCTCTAATAAGGATGACATCACCAGAAACACATGAACAGTTGCGTCTATGGCAACAAACCACACACCTAGGCTGAGGTCAAAGCCGGGAGAAGCCGCACATTGGCTCACCACCTGAAGGCAGTTCATGAGCCCTATCTCGTACTGGGGCTGGAAGGCTCTTACATCACCACACCAGTCCAGAAGCTCTCGTGCTGCCAACACGAATGCCCTGGGTGTGTAGAGCTGCTGCCTTATCACCTGTTGAAGCAAAGGTTGGAGAGACGGAGTGGAGGTTGGTGTGAAGAGGTTGGTGAAAGAGCAGGGGGTGAGGTGAGGTGATGTGAGGGGAGTGAGGGGTGAGGTGAGGGGAGTGAGGGATGAGGTGAGTGAGGGGAGTGAGGTGAGGTGAGGGGAGTGAGGGGTGAGGTGAGTGAGGGGAGTGAGGTGAGGTGATGTGAGGGGAGTGAGGTGAGGGGAGTGAGATGAGGGGAATGAGGTGAAGATGGTGAAGGAGCAAGGTGAGGTAGGGTGAGCGAGGTGAGTGGAAGAGAAGGTGAGGTGAAATGGCAAGAGGTAAGGGGAGTGAGGAGGTAAGAGGGGTGAAGAGAGGAAGGAGTAAGGAGTGAAGAGGTGTGGGGAGATAGGGGAGAAGTGAATAACTACAGTGACACATTCAGAAGCAGTAAGGAAGAGAAGCACATGTATATGTGTGAGACAGCAACTTTAGTGCTCCCCCTACCCACCCACCACATCCTAATACAAGCCCACCTCCCCATCCACCACATCCTAATACAAGCCCACCCTCCCCCTCCCCATCCCTAGGAAGTACAAAGTACACATGTACATGTACCTCAGAAAATGTTTTGGTACTCAAACAACAGTGCACCAATGAATGCTACAGATTTCCTGTTTGTAAAATGACATCATTGTGTTATATGGTGATGTCATAGAGCTACGTTAAAAGGTCAACCCTCTAATTGTAACTCATTACATGTAGTGTGTGTGTGTGTGTGTGTGTGTGTGTGTGTGTGTGTGTGTGTGTGTGCTATCTTTCAAGATGATAGCTTGAAGGCTCACCTGTAGTCGCTCATTGGTCTGCTGAATGTGTCGCTCCATAGAAATAGGCATGGCAGGCTGAGCAGTCATTGCCTGCTGCAGTGTATGTGTGTGCATGTGTGTATGTGTGTGTATGTGTATATGTGTGTGTATGTGTGTATGTATGTGTGTTTTTGTGCACGTGCATGTATGTGTGCATGTGTGTATGTGTGTATGTGTGCACGTGTATGTGTGCGCGCACATTGTCGTAAATTCATGATGATGTGCGCATGTGAGCAAAGTGTTGTGAGGGAAAATATGGAGAATGGTATCAACAGATGGATGCTCTGTACACCCCCTCCATCACAACTGACTTTTGACCCTAACCATGCACGAGAGATGAGGTGGTGCAGTGATGTGAGGTGAGTGGAGGTGATGCAGGTGGGTGATAAGGTGGATGAACTGGCTCCACATCCATTTTAGAGGTATGCCTACATCAGAGCATGAGAACATGCCATCACCATGTCAACAACCACACACTTCACCTTGCACCAGCACACTCACTCACCATGCACATATACATCATACACTTAACATCACACACACACACAGTACCACACGAGGATCTTTACACACACACACAAAGAGTACAAACACACCACTCGACACACATACGCATGCACACACACACACACACACACACACACACATACACACACACACACACACAAAGGTAAAACCCCTTTCCTGCTCTATTCAATGGGTAGGGTTCACCTTTCTACTTCACCCCATGGAGGGAAGCCTGTCAAGAACTCCATGGAAAGGGTTATCCCAGCACAATCACACCATATTTACCTCTTATCACAAACCCACAGAAACACATGGTAGCAACCAACCTCAATCAATTGCACACTACACGCTTGCGCGCGCATTACACACACACATGCACACACACACACACGCACATGTACACATGTAAGATGCATACATGTGCACACATGCACATACTCAACACATGTACGGCTGCACTGCCACCACACCAAATCACTGCTCATCACCATTGCTATAACACTTAACAGATTCTACTCGAAAACAGTAACTTTGCCTACATGATAATTAGTTGCTATGACAATTAACCACCTGCAAAGCCCTGTACCAAATGACCCATGAACACAATGAGGGTAGCTGTGCACACACAAAAACAAACATACACACATACATGCACATACACACCATGCACATACATAGTCACGATCATGATTTGGCTGGCAAAATGCAATACGTGTCCACTTACTGACGATGGGGTCACCTCCCCTCTGCGCGACTAAATGCTTGTTACGTTAAAAAAAAAAAATGTTGGCTGCATTACAGTTCCACTTACATTAAGAACATATTGGTCAAGTAACCACACCTACCACTCCTCCAACCATCTCCCATCCCCTTCCTCCACATTCAGGGAATCCATAAATCTTCAGAATGCATCACAGAAGCCTCACAATGACTCCACATAATGGTGTACAAATACACACACTCTAGCTTGTCCTACATTTGCCAGTCAAGTGACAAAGATTTGATCGAGATTAGACCCCTGCTTGTACCTAACATGCTTGCTTCATATTGTTATTTAATGTCAACGACCCCATAAAAGAAAGATTAGGACTGTAAAAAAAAGTTCAACTGAATGGTAGAATTACCCTCCTACGCACACAACTGCGCACATGCCCATATCATCAATATATGGCTCCACCCCCTTTACACTGACCCTCTTCCCTCCAGAGTCGGAGTTTTATCGGCGAACCTAGAAATAGCTCTGGCCCCTCTGAAATGATACACCCAGGGAGTTCCCATCAACCAAACCCCACACGCAGCAAGTGTACGACGGATATACAAAAATATACAGAAGATAAAATTGACCATCACAGTACAAACGTTATGCTACGCGTAGACGCTTCCATTAGCACCTCGGTGCTTCGTTTTTCATTACACCCGTACGTACCAGCACCCACTTTGTGTGTCGTCGGCTTGGCACTACGCGCTGTGTCTAACAAGTTGCGGCAAACTAAATGAGCTCGTATCTTGTCGCCGTACAATTTACTAATGGGATACCGAGAAAGCAGTGGGCGCCATGCTGAAAATCCTGCCAGCTGTCGCGCACGCGTCATTGGCTTCATGCTGTACTGCTGCCATGATCCCGCACAGCACAGACCGCTGGACGCTGCTAACAGTTGCGGTACCCTGGATGCAATCCCCCTCCCCCTCCCTCCCCTCCGCTTATCAACTCACCATCATGTTTGCCATCTGCGATGCGATCTGTCGAAGCAAGATTTTTTTAAACCCTAAAAACGCTGCACAGGTTATGGGTACAGGCTGAAGTCAAACCAAGACAACTGAGCGAGGTGAAACGTGCAGCGCAGTTATTACGATGAGAAGAAAATGACCTTTTTTTTCCTAAGCGCTGTGCTAATTACCATAGTATGCGGAGCGATTACACAAGGGGGCGTCGCCACTTTGGGTGATATCCGATACATTTCCTAACAAAAACATACATATTGCGGCTGATCGGTTTGTTGATAGGTGGGCCGGGTTAAATTTTCGAAGCATGGATACCTGAACATCTTATTTACTTTCTTGACTTCTGCGACGCTTTTTGCAGAATTCTGTTCGGAAAATTTGTATTGCGTTTGTGAATGGCTGGCACCGACAAAAAGCAGAGGAATTTGAGTGACTCAGACACGCCCCACACTCGAGTCGAAGAAGAAAGTGATGTGGAAAAGCTTTATACGTTGGGAAACATACTAGGTCAAGGAACGTTCGGTACTGTACTTGAAGCGACCAATAAATATTCTGGGCAGCAGTATGCAATGAAAATTGTGAACAAGGATAAGGTAGGTGCGCGCTCTTACATTCATGAGAGTGTTGCACTGCAGTGTTATTTTAATACGTCAGGTTTATATCGTTGCCAGTACATGTAAACTTTCTAGAGCTATGTGTGTGTGTGTGTGTGCGTGTGTGTGTGTGTGTGTGTGTGTGTGTGTGTGTGTGTGTGTGTGTGTGTGTGTTCGTGTGTGTGCGTGTATATGCGTGTGTTGTTTATATGACGTGTGAGAATACATGCAGTACATATGTGTAATGTGTGCATGGATACCAGTATGGGTACGTATGTGTGGTGTGTGCTATGTGTACATGTTGTCTGTTGCCCGTGTATCTAGTATGTGCATGTATGTGTGTGTACAGGTGTGTACATTCACTTGTACTTTTTTGCATTCTGAGTAGTAGTTTGAAGTTCATATATGCATGCGTTGTACAAAAGTTTTCCTGACAGGATGGGACCTAAGCTTCTTTGAATCCTCTTTCAACATTAACTAATATGGTGTACACACACATTAACGCACACACAGCCTGGTAGCAGTGCTATACAATTCTTGCTGCGAGAAGTTGCAGTGCTAAAAAAGGTGGTCCATCCTCATATCATCAAGCTGGAACAAGTACTGGATACGCCCAAAGTAAGCCCATGCTCGCCATCCTTGAGACAGGCCACATATCATGAGCTATCTCTATGATGCCATGGTGTTGTAGGCTAATATGTGTGGAGTTTGGATTGCAGTGTTAGGGTTGATATGTACAAGTTTTGTATGCATTTTGGTACTTGTAGGCATTATTTATGAATCTGCTTATGGATTTGGTCCATACACACACACACACACTACACACATGCACACAATGAGCATGACATTAATGATAATAATAGTACAGAACATATACAAGGCAATAGTAGGATATGAATATTAGTTTAACGAAATAATGGAGAGAAGGACTAACTATTTATTCTAGCATACAGTGAAGTCCTATCCCATCAGCCCTTACTGAGCATTAACACTAATAATAATTCTCCATAATGTATAGAAAATGTATCTGGTAATGGAGCTGTGTCAGGGAGGGGAACTGAATGCGATGCTCAAGAAGAAAGGCAACTTCAAAGAGCAGGTAGGCAGAAATAAGTGTGTTGAGAGTGAGAGACACACTTGCACATAAATAATAATACTCTTTTGCTGTCCAACATAATGTACGTGTATGCCTTATAATGCATTCATACATGTACATTCATGCACACATACACAGATGCATACATGACACATGCATGCGCATGCACTCACACAAATATACTACACATAAATAACGTACATGCATACATACATGCATACATACATACATACATACATACATACATACATACATGCATACATACATACATACATACATACATACATACATACATACATACATACATACATACATACACACATACATACACACATACACACATACATACACACGTACATACATACACATACATAAATACACATATGCACACCTTCATGAAAATACAAATGTGTCTTCTTTGGATATGAACTAAAGAGTTGAGCTTATATTCAATGTTTTAGCACTTATACACCAGCCTAACCTCTCTACCACACCCCCAGGATGCTAAAGTATTGATGCAACAGTTAGTAGATGCTGTTGTTTATCTTCATGACAATGGTAAGTCACCTGTTGTTCTGTGTGTTGTAGTAGTAGGAGATTTGGGGGGGGGGGGGGGGGGGGATAGAAAACAGCAGGTGGCAAAAACCAGTTAAGTTAGTGGCTGAGGTGATAAGCTAAACCCTATGGATGTGTTAAGTGACCATTGCCTCCTGTTCTCTTTCACACACACACACACACACACACACACACACACACACACACACACACACACTTATAAACCTTTGCTCTCAGATATTGTGCACAGGGATTTGAAACTTCAAAATATTATGCTTTCAACTTCTGACCCTAGTGATGAATTTAATATCAAGGTTTGTTGGTGTGGCCACGTACATGTAGATAACAGTCTAGTTAAACTTGTAGAACCAGTTTGACCTTTCCAAATGAACTTATACTGTATATGTCTAAAACTGTCAGTCCAAAGTGTGTGTGTGTGTGTGTGTGTGTGTGTGTGTGTGTGTGTGTGTGTGTGTGTGTGTGTGTGTGTGTGTGTGTGTGTGTGTGTTGAGGCGTGGCTTTTGGGATGGGAATCACTGTAGAAATTACACACACACACATGTACACATTGTACACATACACACATTACACACTCAAACTCATCCACTGATGATTCTGCTGAGAGTCCTGGAGCTGAACTTTGCTCCACCATTACCCTCCCTCCCTCCCTCCCTCCCTCTGTTAGTATGACATAGGGCTTCTGTTGGCCAACTAGCTGCCTAATAAGGGATGAAGCCATCAGATGCTCTCCCTACAAGGAAGTGATAAAGGGCGTGATAACTACCACTGCGCATTGCGCAATTTTATTTTATTTTTCTTTATTTTGTAAAATAAATAAATAAATAAATAAAATAAACTGGGTCATGCACTGCTACCTAACACTGGTAGTTACATGTACCTGCTCTTGTTGTTAATAACACCATACCTGAGCTAGTGGGTTCACTATCTGTTTGTGATGTGCATGATGTGTATTTGCATGGTGTGTGTTATATGTGCAGTTCTTTACTTGCACATGTAAATCCTGTGTTCTTTTTAATGCCACCATAAGGATGGAACTTACATTTGCATGGCTACCCTACTCTTTCACAGCTAAAATGTCCATTTCCAGCTACTGGTACATGTATCTGCTATACCACACATGAATTCACCATTCTTACATTTGCCATAGTCCCATGGTACCACCACATTTGCTGTACTTCCACACCTCCCCACCTCATTGTATCTTCCCACCTATGCCATACTACACACTCTGCCAACTTCACTGTACCATCCCACACTTATTTTGCAGATGGCTTGAAGCCATCCAGTGTGGATGTGTACACAGGGGATGTTCAGTGTTCTCAATTGTGTGTGTGTGTGTGTGTGTGTGTGTGTGTGTGTGTGTGTGTGTATGTGCTTGTGTGTGTGTGTGTGCTTGTGTGTGTGTGTGTGTGTGTGCATGTGTGCATGTGTGATTGTGTTTGCATGTTTATGTTTTCCAGTTGTGTATTTGTGTTTGTGTTCATGTGTGGTATATACTTTGTATGTGTGTGAGTGCAAGCATTTGGCCTTTTCTCACCAGGTGACGGACTTTGGCTTAGCTTACATGCGGTCCTTGGATGAGTGTAATGATGACCTCATGTCAGCACGCTGTGGTACGCCGTACTACATGGCTCCTGAAGTGATCAAAAACAAGCAGGAATACAGCAAACTTTGTGATGTCTGGAGCTCAGGGGTCATCATGTATGAACTGTGAGTACCATGTCATCAACAAACCAACAAATATGAGGAGGATGGAGGGGTAGGAGGAGGATGGAGGGGTGGGAGGAGGATGGAGGGATGGGAGGAGGATGGAGGGTGGGAGGAGGATGGAGGGGATGGGAGGAGGATGGAGGGGTGGGAAGGAGGATGGAGGGGCAGAAATTCAGCTAAGAGAAAAGTTTTTTTATTTACAATTGTCTTGGTTTCAGTTGATCTAGCTAACCCAATATTTTTGCATTGAGGCAGTGAAGGATCATATAGTTACACACCAATGCACACATGCACAAAACACATGCACATGTACACACATACACACACAGATACACATGCACATGTACACACATACACACACAGATACACATGCACATGTACACACATACACACACAGATACACATGCACATGTACACACATACACACACAGATACACATGCACATGTAGTCTGTGGGTTCTACCATTTGAAAGGATTGGACATGACCATACAGTTCAGCTCTGGCAATTTATAGTACCTAAAGGAGGTATTAATTATTTTGACAAAGGCAACCTCTAAATTGCATGTTACTTCAGAAGAGGAGAAGAGAGATATAAGTGGACTGGTGTAGTGTTGTAACTGTGTCATTGTTTGTGTCTAGGTTGTGTGGCAAGGTACCTTTCCAGGGGGACTCCCTACTGAAGCTGGAGGCTGTGATCCTACAAGGCACGCTTACTTTCAGTGAGCCAGAGTGGGCTCAAGTCAGCGAGCAAGGTCAGAGGAAGTGGGAGGGTGAGGACATATTTTGTGTGGTTGGAGGTGAGGATGTAACATGGTGGTTACTGGTATTGTGAGGATTGACGGAGGATGTGAGGAGTCATGGTGAGGATGTGAGGAGTCATGGTGAGGATGTGAGGAGTCGTGGTGAGGATGTGAGGGTCATGTTGAGGGTGTGAGGGTCATGGTGAGGTTGTTGGGGTGGGAGATGAGGGTAAGATGTACACGTGCTCTCCTTCCCACATTCAGCCATATCACTGATTAGAGGGATGCTCCATGTTGACACTACCCAGAGGTACCCAGCCAGGACTGTACAGGAGGATGCTTGGATCATGGTTAGTTGGTCTGCAGCTTATTTTATGGCAGTTCTCATAAGCATTATGCAGGTTTCACCTGTGAGGAGTGCTTACCTGCAGGCCTTTGCTATAGTCTAAATCTGTAGACACTGATACTGGTACACATGTACATGATTCGTCCTCAGAGATTCTGAATCAAAATCTTCCTATTTCAGTGTCTAACTATTATGTATTGTAGGGATTCCATATATCATCACCATTGCTACTGTTTGTAACATAGTAAATCATGGCAGCATTATTTTATTTGGGGGAGGGGGGGGGGTGGGAGTCAGCCACAATACAATATCAGTAGCACATTGTTTAGGGCTTATAACATCTGGTTGTGGTGATTATTAACTAGTTTTATTTTAGCTTGCTTTGTTTTTCATTTTTGACTATGTGGGTTAAGTTGTGTTTCAGGGATAGGGTTGAAGGGAGGAGTTTGTTAGGTGTAATATTCATCCCTGTCAAACCCAATTCCTTGTCCTATATTTGTGCATGCACTCTATGCGCAGGGAAAACCAACCAAGAAACACATTGACCCTATAAGTCTGATGATGGAGTCAATCCCAACACCACAGCAAACTACCCCTCCTGTTCCCCCTGCTGTTACCGAAGGCAGCAGTTCTGAGAAGAAGCAGCCCCCAAGGAAACTAGCAAAGGACCAGCGTTCTGTGAGCTCCACTGTTCTGGGGTCTGCAGCAGCAAGTAGCACCCTCCCCAGGTCACATCTCGAAACAAATCGCTCTGGCACATTGCCGAGAGTGTCAGAGGAATCTAAATGCTCTGATGTGCCTAAGAAACGCTCGAATTCCACTACCAATCGGCCATTTGTTACAGGAAAGAAGAAGTCATAACTTGTACGTGGTTCTCATTTTGGTGTGTTATTTACTGTGTCAGTGGCATCATCTGGGGTACTTTGTTGGTGTACACACCTGTACCAAGCTGGGCAACCCGTTCACTTCCATGTACATGCAGTACTGTCATTTGTTTTGTTTTGTTTGTTGTTTATTAGTCGTTATTGTTTGCTGTATCGTTATGATTTATATCACATTGTAAACACTATGAGTGCCCTTATCTTTGGCTACTGTGTGTCCAAATAGGAAAATAACAATGTAGAAAATCTCATAGTGTATTTGGCATGCAGAAGTCTATGCCGGTATATCTCAGATGAGATATCTGGTTCATTATTGTCCTCCCAGGATTGCCCTGCCTTTTACACTCAGAAGTGTCTTGTGGGTTAGGCCTGTAGTTCATAGTTTTCTTCCTGGAAGCAGCCTCACCTTTGCACCTTCAAAATATTGCTATATGCACCAATGCCACTCAAGTTTGCAGACAAGGCATCTAGTTGTAGTTTCTCTGGTGCTCTGAGTGGATGTATGTATGCATGCATGTTATTTATTACTTATTTTAGAGAGCTTTCGGTGTTAACATAGATCCATAGCACTTTGTGATCTATAACACACAACAAACTTTAGAAATATAGGGACTAGTCAGCTACACCAGTAGGGGGGAAACTGGTTCAATCTAACACATGATAAATTATCGAAATTATGGATTGAGTGCTTTGCAGCATCCAATCAAGTATGAAAGCAACTTGCAGCAATGCTTACTTTATAATAACCAACACACACACACACACACACACACACACACACACACATATGGCCCAAACAAATTTCTTTGATAACTCCCTTGCACACTATAGCCTGTGAACTATGCTTCAAAGAATGGAGCATGCAAAAAAAATCTCCGTAACAACAGCAATGCAAAAACATTTTCTCCACTCTACAAGGAGCTGCATATTCCATTTAGTGTCCTCCATGCTAAGATATCAGCATATCGAGTAACTCTTATAGGATTTGTGCCGTATCATGGTCATTAAAAAACCTACAACTCGCGTAACGAGAAATGGATAGTTTAGCTCTTTATTGCTATCGAATCAGAAGGCAAGGACGATCATTTTTATGTTTTGCGGCTTGATGTTTTGTTAGTCGCCAGACCGTTTGCTTTAAAAAAAGCTCGGACTGTGCTCGTTCCCAGACTTGTTTTTCCCCCCATAGTCGTCGTCTTTTAATATGGGTAAGTATAACTCGAGATAGGAACGGTTTTAAATACGCCGATAGATGTAGAATTTACCTACCGACTGCCCCTTGATGTCAGATATACATGTTTGGTATGAAGCAATGATTGCGTCCGAGTACCAAACACAAGCGTTCCCATGACAACCCATACATATAATTAGAAATTTATGGTCCATTAGCTTGAAAAAAGAATACTCCAAAAGGACCAAAATCGAGACGACGAGTTAGAGTCCTCCCGAGTTCGGTACAATGCTGATGCTGAACAAAGGCGGGCGTCTGCTCGTGACATATAGGCTACAGAGCAAATCTAGCTTCTAAGAGGTGGTGACATGAACAGAATTCTGTTGCGGTGCGAGCTTCTAAGACTAAAGAGGCGGCGTTATGAACAGAACTCAGACGAGATACGAGCTTCTAAGAGGCAAAGCTTGGCGCGCGAGCTTCGATCTAGAACAACTGTAACAACTCTAAACATTCTGTTGCTAGGCAATAAACATGGCATTGCAATTAACGGCTCATACATGTACAAACGTATGTACGGGATACTAGTAGTCGCTTATTTAAAAAGATGAATGAAACAAGATATTAAAATATTTTCTGAGAAAGTTAGTGGTATATATAGGATTTGAAGGCAATGATGGTGTAAAAAGGAAAGGAACAAGGGATTAATTGTTATTCCTATATTTAGCAGCATAAATGTAATGCTGTTCTCACAAAGTGCTAAATATAGGAATATCTGCCTTCAAATTCTACATACCACTAACTTTTAAATCTTGTTCCATCTAGTGTCCTCCGCGCTAAGGTAAGGAGCACTAAATTCAACAACAAATGAAACTTGTCCATACATACTTCTGTTAGGGTGTGGCTTTCAAATCGCATGTATCTGTCTAGCTCCCAATAGTTAATTTGTAATACGTCAGTCAACCAATAGGGAGTTTTGCACTAAACAGCCTGCTATAAATTAGATGATATAAAAATAATTGGAACGGTTCAATTCATACACAACACATGTAAAATATAATGTTACTAGACTGACCCCGTGAAAAATCACGGGTTGGTAAAATAAGGTTTTCATTCTTTTTCACCATTGTGTGACATAAGTTGCTTATTACAGTTTATTATTGCAATATAAATATGCAGTAATCTACCACCTGTTACTACGCAACCTATACACTGGCATAACATGCCCACGCAAAACAAAACACATTATTGTTGTCACCGGCAAAGGAACTCCGGCCTGTACAATGAGAATGACATTACATTGCGGGTGACTGCATGTGATAATATAATACGCTCATAGGAAAGGCTTATACAAATCCTTGTCATCAATCAATCATGTGCTTTCCTTTTTCATAAATGCCTCAGTCTTCAGTGGCTCTCATCTTCTTGTACTATAACAAATGTTTGATTCTACTATGTAAGTACCTCCTTGCTACTTCAATACATTTGAACTTCTATCTGTCTCCTCACATTTTCAATTGCACCAATCAAGTGCTCTTTTAATCACATGAATATTTGATACAATAATTGTTTTAAAAATATTTCTCTAATTCTTTAAATGTATCTAGTTTGTTATGCTTGAATAGAGGCTAGTTAAGTGTAAGTGAAGCTATAATTGATAAATACTTTCATCAACTTTGATATATGCTATCTTGCATATTAAGTTTCCTTTCCTTGTGTTTTTTCCTTAATTTCATGCGCATCATGTAATTTGCTACAGTTGCACGATCTCTAGATTTCCACTATGAAGCAAATCTTAGTTCATTTGTTACTGGCCAGGAACCCTGACATCTTTGGACACAAGCAATCTGTAGTAACACTGATGTCATAGTGCTCACATGCACCAGCAGGCACATGATGCTGTGGTACTGAATTTGAATACCCATACTACATTCCCTGCTTGAGGGTAGATGCATACTGTAATTGGACATCCTTCTGGCCAGTCATTGATCTGACATACACACTTATATACCTTTCTGGAGGGTACTCCTACTGCAGTAATATAGCTGCAGAACTGACATGTATTGAACCATAGATAGTAGAGTGGGGGATTGGCAACTCCAATAATAAACAATTAGTATCATGGGCAACCTGATTGAAACCGAACAGGTCCTCCACAACAACCCAAGTATATGGAAGCTGTAAGGACTGAATCGTACACAACTACCAATCATAATACAGGAACAGGCTAATGTCAAAAAAACACATGCATTATGGAGTTGGAGAGATCTGTTTTCTAACAGGTGTAGATTTTTGAAGTGTATTCTTAGTAACTTACATGTACCTGTACTGCTCAATCCAAGCACTGGCCTATGAAAATTAATCCACAGCTTGATAATTTCTGGCATATGCATCAATTTTACAGCGACATCATTATATGCTCACTCTGCTGCATTGACACATGGGATGTTAGTAACTGAAGAGAAATTACGGGAGCATTTTAATGGATGTTATATACTCCCAATCCTTCAGCGCAACAGGAATGATAAACTTTCAAATAATGATAACAAATTCCTCTGCTTCATTAGATGCTATATACAATCGCAATGGATTCACTCTTCGTGCAGAAAAGGATAGTCTTTGAATCCATTTCTTCTTCAAAGACTTATTTATATATTTTTCATGTGAATATCCTTTTGATACTACAACACCACTTTTTATCTCCCCAGTCACCTCCATTTCCATCTTCCTATGGCCCATTGGTATCACCCACTGGTATGGTGAGTCTGTATGATTAACAGCAAATGTTGAATGAACCTTTTCCAGTTCTGCCAAAATGTCAATGTATACCATTATGTTGGGGATCTCCCCTAGCAGATTCTACTGGAAAGTAATGGTACTAGTTCCTGTGGTTTGCTATGGCAACATACGGTCTGTTTGCATAAGTTCAAACTGCAAGCAAGCCAAGTCCAGTTTTGAATAAACAGATACCTGCATGGAAAGGCTCTATAGAATATTTCTCCATGCTGGCCAGTCAGAATTTAACAACCAAACTGTCTTAATGCTGCCATCTTGCTTTACCAGTGCATAGGGCAACTGGAGCTGCCCACTTCAAGTGTGCCACTGGCTCCCTACCATCTCCAGCTTGCTGATTTCCTCCTCAACTCTTACTTTGAACGTGTGTGGAATGGAGCAGTGTTTGATGAACTTAGGTTGAGCTGTTTCTTTGATGCAAATCTTGGCCTTCAAGTCAAAACTCAATTTGGCACGCTTGGTAAGCTAACTCTGGACATCATCAACAACACCAGACGAGGGAATGGTGACATCACCACCCTCATCACCAATGTAGAGGGGGTGGACTGTCACCTGTGCAGTGAGGAACTCAACAACTGCCCTGATACCAAACATTACACATGAACATCTACTTAAATACTTGCAATTTAAAACCAGTCAGATGGGTCTCAGGGTTACCGTTGACAGGCGACAGGAGTTATACATGCATGTACAATGTCCATTGTTTAGGTTCTCACATGCTTCACTTAACATGAAGAAATGTAGTTGAATCCTTTCAGCTCACACTTCACTTCTCCTGTATACATGAAGACAATTCTTTTCATGATTTGTACTGTGTCTATTTCAATTTGCTCTCGCCATTTTTACCCCTTCACAATGATCTCCACAATTATTTTCAGCTGCTGCATTTAGTGGTGTGACATCATCCAAGTATCATCAATAACGCTTATTTTAACTATAATATAATTGAATGCTCAACACTGTCTTGTAGTTGTGTTCATGATGATCGAGGCTCTCCCTCCCCCAAAGCCACACTTGATCTGAACAGGAGGGCTCCATGGGGTAGCTATAATACACTGTACACTGGTGAGGTACTTAATACACAGAGGCTATAATGCAGTCCAGGACTGCTCTAAAGCAAAAATGGCTGCAGAGATCTCAACTTATCTCTTGTGAGATCGGTGGCCAGGGCCATCTTAGGAAGGGAATTGGTCAGGTGCTCTGTAGAACGGTAGGTTAGAGTATTGTTGGTGTACTTATGTATGTTATGTATATATTTTTATTATGACTAGAGTTATGATTACATCTGACCACGCCCTGAAATAAATTAAATTACCGCCCAACATACATGCAGTATTGTAATATTACATGTATATGGTTTAAGTGGTTCCGCTGTGGGTTGAACTATGGTTGAACACATACAACACGTATATAGGCCCTATGTCCTCTTTTTACAATAACCTAAATGGTACTCACTACTACTACGCTCTACGACCATACTACTAGGCCTAGTATACTTAATTAATTGAATCATGTGACTGTTATAGCCAGGCGCGCCAGCGCAGCAAGCTCTGCATTCTACTAGTATGGATCTACCGACGCTAACCCTCGCCATCACATTGTCGTTATTTGCCATTGCGGCGGTCGCCTACGGAGACGATCCCGATGCTCACCGTGACGTGGTAGGTAGATAGTAACGGGAAGAGTGGTGGCGAGAGACACACATACTAGTAACTTTAGAAATTCTGAACAGCTCCTGTGGAAACGAAATTGCATATTAGCTAACGCACGCGCACACACACACACACACGCACGCACACACACACACGCACACACTCGCACACTCGCACACACACGTACATCGCCACACCAGATGCAGCTTATAACTTCTAAGGGCTATCCAGCAGAAGAGCACTACGTCACCACACCAGATGGATACATTTTGTGTCTTCACAGAATACCATATGGCCACAGTGAAGGTGAGAGGGTGTGTGGGTATGAGAGGGTGTGCACATGAGAGGGTGTGTGGGTATGAGAGGGTGTGCACATGAGAGGGTGTGTGGGTATGAGAGGGTGTGCACATGAGAGGGTGTGTGGGTATGAGAGGGTGTGCACATGAGAGGGTGTGTGGGTATGAGAGGGTGTGCACATGAAAGGGTGGGTATAACCACCGTCCCAGTCTCATCCCTTGGCAATTGTCCATTGTGATAGTGTGCAGAGTCAGTCTGAGCCATTAGGAGAGGATATTAAACTTTAACCTGTTGTGATGGCATTGCAAACATTTGGTGTCGTGTGATTTGACTCTTTGCATGCTACTGACCAACTTTAGCAATCCTTCCTAAGCTTAAAAACCCATCCTGGATCACAGCCCGTCATTCCTTCTTTGTATCGCTACCTAAAATGGAAGGCCTAGGCTACTGATCAGTAATTGCAGGTGTTTCACATCTCTGTATTATTAAAATCGGGGGCCGGGGGCTGACTCTTTAATCATGATTTGTTAATATGAATAACTTTTAAAATAACATAATTTAATTTTTAAAACTTAGCATCCCAACTGCTGTAAGTTAACGTACAATTGCATTATATATATATATGGGACAGTTCACGACAAAATGAGCCTTCGTATATATATATAAAATGTTATAAAATTCCCTTATGTTTGAATCGCTATAACTTCTGAATGGTAAAAGCTATCGACTTCCTATTTTCAACACTTCATACTACACCATTTCTCTATTTTAAAATCCATTTTGGAGTCTTGCACTTGCTCCGTGCCAGTATTGCAATGTTCGATACCCCACCGGGTTCACACCCGCCATAACTTTAGGTAGGAGTAATGAAATCGCTTCAAATTCGGTTTATAGGTAGAGAGGTCCTATACCTATCGATTTGTTCTGTTCGTTAATTTTTATGTCATCCGTTACGGAGATACAGCGGCGCAAAGTTGGTACACGTTTCCCGCTCGAATCGCGCCGTTGGACGTGCGAGGCCCGCTTCCATTCATCAAAGACATGAATATGCAACTACTTCCTGTGGGCCGAGACTTTGATAACTTATAGCCACACCCATACTGCGCTAGCTAGATCTGATGAGTATGTATTTAATGTATCGTCCCTGTCACAGTTGTTATTCGTTATCTCCTATGTAGATAACGGAGATATGGCGACGTCCACTGAAGACAACACGCTCGCAAGAGTTTCAATCGGCGGACGAGTTCGAGCGAGGTGGGGAGATTGAGAACGGTAGTGACGGTGGTTATACTACTGACGACGACTGACGATGGTGGTTGTAGGGAGTGAGCAGCCCCTAAATGACTAAGAGCCAGCAGCCCTAGTCTCGTACCCAGACCCTGATTCCCACAGCTGCGGATGGACACCAGCCCCACCCCCACATATGCCTCACTGCATTGCAAGTCCAGACAGCAGCCCCGCATAACCAGCAGCAGACGCCACCAACCCGCACTACCTATGGAACCACCTACCCATATCAGACCCTACACACGAGCCACAAACTAACCAGTGGGGTCAGCCTCCACAATGGTATACCAGTGGAAACACTGCTATCCCTCTCGCTGCAAATGGAGTTGGCAGCCCCCACAATTTCAATCAAGGGAAGCCACACATCCCAATGGACTTACAGCAGAACCTAGCTGACTGTGTCCGGCAGTGTGGCCAGGATGTCACTTGTGTGTCACAGCTGTACCAGGACTGGAATGCCTTCTTGAGCCAGTGGTTTGGTCCTCTGGTTGGCCTAAGACACTACCACACATTTGAGTTTGATCAAGACCACCCTGGTGTCATGAGGATGGAGACCTTGCCATCGGACACAAACCCCACCGAGATGAGCATGCTGAGGGCTGGAGTGGCCATAAAGGACATACAGGAGGCTTATCAGAGCCAAGTGATGCCACCTGTTATTACCCCCAGTGGATTGTCCCTGATGCGGTCACTGTACCTGTACGAGAAGGTGAGGGAATACGGTCGTGACCCCAAGAAAAGGGACAAGGTGTTGTCCAAAGCCTTCACAAAGCTTAGAGGCCAACTCTTCCTATATATCCATGCGGTAATGCTTCATCCCATGCAGTAGCAGAAAATGACAAACCAAGACCTTCCTCACTTACTTACAGTCTGCAGATGACACTCACAGTGAATTGCAAGGTGAAGGTAATAGCTGACACTGTTTCTGGCAGGAGGAAATGCAGACCCAGGTCTGAACTAATCCTTGCCTACCAATGCACTGTACATGTATGTCGCAACAAGTATGCCAGTAGCCAGGCCCTGTCCCTGCACAAAAAGAACACTCACAAGCAGCCTGCTGTTCCAGGTGATGAACACAGATTCCAGCGTTGACAAAAGAAGCCAGGGTCCAGCCAAGCACAAGCCGCGAGGCATACGCTAATATCTGAAATTGACAGGCCATTTTCCAGTTCGGTGTGTGGCAAGACGTACGGCACCCCAGCCGCACTGTATACTCACAACAAGACCAATAATGGTTCATGACAAAGGAACCATATTGTGAGATGCATGCTTTTTATGTAGTTTAAGGTCACCTCTGCAGTGTACACCATACATCTGTGTCGTTAAGGGGTTAACTCTGTATACCATACATCTGTGTCATCAAGGGATTACCTGTACACCATACATCTGTATCGTTAAAGGGTTTTTACCTCTGTACACTTTGTGTATGTGTTATTACAGTATCACCTGTACACCATACATCTGTGTCATCAAGGGGTTACCTGAACACCATACATCTGTGTCGTTAAGGGGTTACCTCTATATACCTTATGTATGTGTTGTTAAGGGGTTACCTCTTGTGTGTACCCCATTAATCTGTTTCATCAAGGGGTTACCTGTACACCATACATCTGTGTCGTTAAGGTGTTACCTCTGCACACCTTATGTATATGTATGGGTTGTTACCTGTACAGTGTACAGTGTACACCATACATCTGTGTCGTTAAGGGGTTAACTCTGTATACCTTATGTATGTGTTGTTAAGGGGTCACCTGTACTCCATACATCTGTGTCATCAAGGGGTTACCTGTACACCATACACCTGTGTCGTTAAGGTGTTACCTCTGCACACCTTATGTATATGTATGGGTTGTTATGGTATCACCTGTACAGTGTACAGTGTACACCATACATCTGTGTCGTTAAGGGGTTAACTCTGTATACCTTATGTATGTGTTGTTAAGGGGTCACCTGTACACTGTACATCGGTGTCGTTAAGGGGTTACCTCTGCACACCATACATCTGTGTCATCAAGGGGTTACCTGTACACCATACATCTGTGTCGTTAAGGGATTTTTACTTTTCACGTAGTGGTGATGTAATCCATCTGATGCTGTGAAAATCTAGGTCTGGGTGTGAGACTAGTGACGATGGTGGTCCCATTTACACCCTGTATATGTGTCTGCTGTGGGATCAAATCCATGGTCCCATTTACATCCTGTATGTGTGTATTTTGGGGTCAAATCCATAGTCCCATTTACACACTGTAGGTGTATCTATTGTCGGGTCAAATGCATGATCCCATTTACACCCTGTACTTGAGTCTGTTTTAGGGTCAAATCTATGGTTCCATTTACACCCTAAAGCTGTGTCTGTTGTGAGATCAAATCCATGCTCCCATTTACACCCTGCATGTACTTTTGTCTGTTGTGGGGTAAATTCATTGGTCCCATTTACACCCTGTACTTTTTCTGTTGTGGGGTCAATTCATTGGTCCCATTTATACCCTGTACTTTTGTCTGTTGTGGGGTCAATTCATTGGTCCCATTTACACCCTGTACTTTTGTCTGTTGTGGGGTCAATTCATTGGTCCCATTTACACCCTGTACTTTTGTCTGTTGTGGGGTCAATGATCTGATGTACACCCTGTACTTGTGATCAAATCCATGATCCCATTTACACACTGTACTTTTGTCTGTTGTGGGGTCAATTCATTGGTCCCATTTACACCCTGTACTTTTGTCTGTTGTGGGGTCAGTTCATTGGTCCTATTTACACCCTGTACTTCTGTCTGTTGTGGGTCAAATCCATGGTCCCACTTACACCCTGTACTTGTGTCTGTTTTAGGATCAAATCCATGGTCCTATTTACACTCTGTACATGTACATGTATGTGTGTCTGTTGTGGGGTCAATGCATTGGTCCCATTTACACCCTGTAATGGCCCAGGGTCCAATCAGGTCAACTCCCTCACTGCAAGTGGACAGAACCATTAATGCAAGTTAACTTAATAGCCCCACACTACATGTCCAGACAGTTAGCACCAGTGCATGGAGCAATTGCAGGTGGAGTTATCAGACTGGCAGCAAGGGAGCAATCAGGTGCTAAAAAATCCTACAGGGTCATTGGGGGTCCCCACAATAATGCAGCTCTCACACTGCGATAGGAATTGGCACCCCCCACTATATTAGGGGAGCCATGAACTGGATTAACACATGCCCCATTCACCCCCATGGCCCTATCTCCCACTACCTATCCTCCTCTACTGCAAGTTGTATCAGAGGCCCAGGCCATCCCCTACTCAATAGCACTCTCAGTCCCCACACGACCAGCCCTCCCACCCACCCCTAAAAACCCCTCTAACATATGGTGTAATCGTACTACCAACAGGCCGGAGAGCTGCCAGCTGCCACATTACCAGGGTTGAATGGGGTCGTCACAAAGCTATGTGGAGTGGAACCTTGAACTGGAGCCGACCCCAAATACTGGGGCCAGCCACAATGGCCCTCTATCCTAGCCCCACACAGCTCCTCACTGCAAATGCAAATGAAGCCACTACCTATGAAACCATTAACCCCCACACTACTAGAGTACTTACTAGTAGGGGACCGGAACCATCGTGGAGCTACCATCTCGCATTGGACAAATGGGGATACCACCACTGAGTGTACATGCCTACGTTTTTCTCTTCACACATTTTGTGTTGTACATGTAGATCTGAACTAGGACATGTACATGTTTTGTGCATGTACATGTACGTATACAGAGTAAATTTTATCTGGTGTGAAGCCATGCTGTTAGTGGTGAATATACTTACCTGCCCTATCGGTACTGATTGCGGTGGGTCTGCACCCGTGGTTGGTGTATATAGACAACCAAGGCTTGCAGAGGGCGTTTTGCCTACTGGGAACTACATACTGTAAGGCCTTACTTTACGCGAGTAGCAAAATATGGAAGTACCATTTTGAATGTCACGCATGCACAGTCACAGCTACAATGTGGCACGATGAAGACATCAGAATTCATGACCACACAATGCAAGTGGAGTTAATAGACCCTACAAATTTAATGGATTCATCAACTACGTTATACCTAGCCCTAGGCTGGTGTTTCTGCCAAAATGTATGTGCGCGGGTAGTGTATAGTGGCCGTGGGGCACAGGTGAAACTGGGTTACACTGGTAATGTCTGGTGACATCTCTGACAGTGCTGTGTGGTCATGAATTCTGACGTCTTCACCGTGACTCATTGTAGCTGTGACTGTGCTTGCAATTTATGTGACATTGATTCAAAATGGCACTAATATGTTTTGCTACTAGTTCTCAGTACATGTAGGCAAAACGCCCTCTGCAAGCCTTGGTTGTCTATATACACCAACCACGGGTGCAGACCCACCACAATCAGTACCGATAGGGCAAGTAACTATATTCACCACTAACAGCATGGCTTCACACCAGAATGCACAAAACATGTACATGTACATGTCTACAGTAGTTCAGATCCACATGTACAGCACAAAATGTGTGAAGAGAAAAACGTATACGCATGTACACTCTACAAATGGAGGCTGCTCCAGTGGTGGCATCCCCATTTGTCCAATGCAAGCTGGTAGCTCCACGATGGTTCCCCTACCAGTAATTCCTCTTGTAGTGTGGGGGTTAATGGTTTCATAGGTACATGTAGTGGCTTCACGTGCATTTGCAGTGAGGAGCTGTGTGGGGCTAGGATAGAAGGCCATTGTGGCTGGTCCCAGTGTTTGAGGTCGGCTCCAGTTCAAGGTTCCACTCCACATGCTGAGGTCTAGCTTTGTGACGACCCCATTCAACCCTGGTAATGTGGCAGCTGGCAGCTCTCCGGCCTGTTGGTAGTATGACCCCACAACAGACAAAAGTACAGGGTGTAAATGGGACCAATGAATTGACCTCACAACAGACAAAAGTACAGGGTGTAAATGGAACCATGTATTTGACCCCACAACAGACATAAGAACAGGGTGTAAATGGGACCATGGATTTGATCACAAGTACAGGGTGTAAATGGGATCATGGATTTGAGTCCCTACAACAGACACAAGTACAGGGTGTAAATGGGAGCATGGATTTGATCTCACAACAGACACAAGTTTAGGGTGTAAATGGGACCATAGATTTGACCCTAAAACAGACTCAAGTACAGTGTGTAAATGGGACCATGGATTTGACCCCACAATAGATACACTTACAGTGTGTAAATGGGACCATGGATTTGATCCCACAGCAGACACTAGTACAGGGTGTAAATGGGACCACCGTCGTCACTAGTCTCGCACCCAGACCTAGATTTTCACAGCATTGGATGGATTACATCACCACTACGTGAAAAGTAAAAATCCATAAACGACACAGATGTATGGTGTACAGGTAACCCCTTAATGACACATACATAAGGTGTACAGAGGTATCCCCTTAACAACACGGATGTATGGTGTACAGGTAACCCCTTGATGACACAGATGAATGGGGTACACACAAGAGGTTAAATCCCTTAACAACACATACATAAGGTTTACAGAGGTAACCCCTTAACGACACAGATGTATTGTGTAAAGGTAACCCCTTGATGACACAGATGTATGGTGTACAGAGGTAACCCCTTAACGACACAGAAGTACAGTGTACAGGTAACCCCTTAACAACACATACATAAGGTATACAGAGTTAACCCCTTAACGACACAGATGTATGGTGTACAGGTAACCCCTTGATGACACATATGTATATGATGGGGGGGGGGGGGGGGGGGGGGGGGGGTACAACAAGAGGTAACCCCTTAACAACACATACATTAACGACACATACATAAAGCATACAACAAAGGTAACCCCTTAACGGCACAGATGTATGGTGTACAGGTAACCCCTTAACGGCACAGATGTATGGTGTACAGGTAACCCTTTAACGGCACAGATGTATGGTGTACAGGTAACCACTTAACGGCACAGATGTATGGTGTACAGGTAACCCCTTAACGGCACAGATGTATGGTGTACAGGTAACCCCTTAACGGCACAGATGTATGGTGTACAGGTAACCCCTTAACGGCACAGATGTATGGTGTACAGGTAACCCCTTAACGACACAGATGTATGGTGTACAGGTAACCCCTTGATGAAACATACATAAGGTTTACAGAGGTAACCCCTTAACGACACAGATGTACAGTGTACATACCCACCACACATCAGTACACTATACACACCACATCAGTACACTATACACACCACACATCGGTACACTATACACACCACACATCAGTACACTATACACACCACATCAGTACACTATACACACCACACATCGGTACACTATACACACCACACATCAGTACACTATACACACCACACATCAGTACACTATACACACCACACATACACACACCACACATCAGTACACTATACACACCACACATACACACACCACACATACACACACCACACATCAGTACACTATACACACCACACATCAGTACACTATACACACCACACATACACACACCACACATACACACACCACACATCAGTACACACATCAGTACACTATACACACCACACATACACACACCACACATCAGTACACTATACACACCACACATCAGTACACTATACACACCACACATCAGTACACTATAGACACCACACATCAGTACACTATACACACCACACATATACACACCACATCAATACACTATACACACCACACATACACACCACACATACACACCACACATCAGTACACTATACACACCACACATACACACACTACACATCAGTACACTATACACACCACACATCAGTACACTATACACACCACACATACACACACCACACATCAGTACACTATACACACCACACATCAGTACACTATACACACCACACATCAGTACACTATACACACCACACATATACACACCACATCAATACACTATACACACCACACATACACACACCACACATCAGTACACTATACACACCACACATCAGTACACTATACACACCACACATATACACACCACACATCAGTACACTATACACACCACACATCAGTACACTATACACACCACACATCAGTACACTATACACACCACACCTATACACACCACACATCAGTACACTATACACACCACACATACACACACCACATCAGTACACTATACACACCACACATCAGTACACTATACACACCACACATCAGTACACTATACACACCACACCTATACACACCACACATCAGTACACTATACACACCACACATACACACCACACATCAGTACACTATACACACCACACATCAGTACACTATACACACCACACATCAGTACACTATAGACACCACACATCAGTACACTATACACACCACACATATACACACCACACATCAGTACACTATACACACCACACATCAGTACACTATACACACCACACATCAGTACACTATACACACCACACATCAGTACACTATACACACCACACATCAGTACACTATACACACCACACATCAGTACACTATACACACCACACATACACACACCACACATCAGTACACTATACATACCACACATACACACACCACACATACACACACCACACATCAGTACACTATACACACCACACATCAGTACACTGTACACACCACACATACACACACCACACATCAGTACACTATACACACCACACATACACACACCACACATACACACACCACACATCAGTACACACATCAGTACACTATACACACCACACATACACACACCACACATCAGTACACTATACACACCACACATCAGTACACTATAGACACCACACATCAGTACACTATACACACCACATCAATACACTATACACACCACACATACACACCACACATACACACCACACATCAGTACACTATACACACCACACATACACACACTACACATCAGTACACTATACACACCACACATCAGTACACTATACACACCACACATACACACACCACACATCAGTACACTATACACACCACACATCAGTACACTATACACACCACACATCAGTACACTATACACACCACACCTATACACACCACACATCAGTACACTATACACACCACACATACACACACCACATCAGTACACTATACACACCACACATCAGTACACTATACACACCACACATCAGTACACTATACACACCACACCTATACACACCACACATCAGTACACTATACACACCACACATACACACCACACATCAGTACACTATACACACCACACATCAGTACACTATACACACCACACATCAGTACACTATAGACACCACACATCAGTACACTATACACACCACACATATACACACCACACATCAGTACACTATACACACCACACATCAATACACTATACACACCACACATACACACACCACACATCAGTACACTATACACACCACACATCAGTACACTATACACACCACACATCAGTACACTATACACACCACACATCAGTACACTATACACACCACACATCAGTACACTATACACACCACACATACACACACCACACATCAGTACACTATACACACCACACATCAGTACACTATACACACCACACATACACACCACACATCAGTACACTATACACACCACACATCAGTACACTATACACACCACACATCAGTACACTGTACACACCACACATAAGTACACTATACACACCACACATCAGTACACTATACACACCACACATACACACACTACACATCAGTACACTATACACACCACACATACACACACTACACATCAGTACACTATACACACCACACATCAGTACACTGTACACACCACACATAAGTACACTATACACACCACACATCAGTACACTATACACACCACACATACACACACTACACATCAGTACACTATACACACCACACATACACACACTACACATCAGTACACTGTACACACCACACATCAGTACACTATACACACCACACATACACACACCACACATCAGTACACTATACACACCACACATCAGTACACTGTACACACCACACATACGCACACCACACATCAGTACACTATACACACCACACATCAGTACACTATACACACCACATCAGTACACTATACACACCACACATCGGTACACTATACACACCACACATACACACACCACACATCAGTACACTATACACACCACACATCAGTACACTATACACACCACACATCAGTACACTATACACACCACACATCAGTACACTATACACACCACACATCAGTACACTATACACACCACACATACACACCACACATCAGTACACTATACACACCACACATCAGTACACTATACACACCACACATCAGAACACTAAACACACACTACACCATACATGTATTCACCACACATCAGTACACTACACACACCTCACATCAGTACACTATACACATCTGCCAGTGCAGTTTAACCACGTAGGGTGCAGCAATATGTTAGTGCACTCCCAGTTTTGGTGCTACATGTACATGTACGTGTATTAATGCCAGGTCACCTAGCTTGGAAACCCATGCATCAGAGTTTATCTCCACATTTTAAAATGTACCAGGTTTGAACTTATCACACCAATGTAGATGTATCCCACATTGAGAAGTTATAGCCTAGTCTTTTATGGCCCACCTACATATGAATTTGTTACTGATATTAGATAAGATAAGCTTGTGCATTAACCCTCCAGCACATGCACCAAACACACTGTCATTGGGATGTGCAAGACACCACACCTTCTATGGCATGGGGTGCACTAACCCTCCATCACATGCGCCAAACACAGTGTCATCGAGATGTGCAAGACACCACACCTTCTATGGCATGGGGTGCACCAACCCTCCAGCACATGCACCAAACACATTGTCATTGGGATGTGCAAGATACCATACCTCCTTTGGCATTCAACTACATGCATCTCACAATATGGTTCATGAACCATGGTCTCTTTTCTTGTGAGTATACAGTGCGGATGAGCTGCCGTACTATTCACCTGGATCACCACGCCACTTAAGTCATCCAAGATGTTCTTCACCACGTCACTGTACTCGGCAAACACGTTCAAGTCATTCAACACATCCATCTTCATGTTTTTCCTCACCATGCTCATCATCCATTCCTCATACTCACACTTGCATCATTCCTATTAGCCAGAGCCACTGCCTGTAATGGTGAGGCCACCAGTAGCTGCAATAGTCCAGTTTCCACCAAGGATTCAGCTCCAGTCACCATCACAGTCATGGTCCCAGGCAGCGTTACCATGGACAGCTGGACCTATGCCAGACACTTGGGCAGGACAAGGACCATTCTTTTACCATTAATATGCGTACTAGAACTCTTTCAAAACATTTACATGTTCATGTGCTTGTACCCATGTGATCACTTCTTTGTTATGATAATCAAGATTCGCTAAGGTGTAACTTCTTGTGTAAATGTAACGTTTGTCAGAATGTTACCTCAATAGATTGTGAGGACAAGCTGACAAACGAGTTCTTAAAAGAACTTTTGATTCAACACGATACACAGTTGCACTGTACATAGATTATCTGAGCAACAACCGACTTTTCTTCACGAGTGCACCAGAGCTACATGTACATGTATATCTGAGCAACAATCGACTTTTAACTTCACGGGTGCACCAGAGTTATCAAGCAACAACCGACTTTTCTTCACGAGTGCACCAGAGCTACATGTACATGTATATCTGAGCAACAATCGACTTTTAACTTCACGGGTGCACCAGAGTTATCAAGCAACAACCGACTTTTCTTCACGAGTGCACCAGAGCTACATGTACATGTATATCTGAGCAACAATCGACTTCTTCATGGATGCACCAAACATCTCTCTAGTAATCTGAGCAACAACTAACTTAAATTAGCAGAGGTGCATGCATCATGTTCTGTGTCTATTCAGGCAACTAAATTGCTAAGGTAACTCACAACCTGAGAGCTTCTCTAGCTTTAAGTGCTCTTAATGCTGGTAAGACCTCCATTGATGTCCGGGTTCTTTGGGTAATTGTAGGACTTGCCAGGTAAATGTAGCTTTGGGTGAAGGAAATTTACTTCAACAAGCCGGGCTTCCACATCCACCTTTGTCACATATCAAAGCCAAACAATCATCTTCCTATGCAACTGTTACATAGCCTTTCACGATGGCCTCACTTCTACAGATGAAATTGAAATGGTAATAATACCATGAAATGCTTCTCACAATATGGTTCATGAGCCATGGTCGCTCTTCTTGTGAGTATACAGTGCGGATGAGCTGCCGTACTTATTGCCACACACAGAACAGGAAAATGGCCTGTCAATTTCAGATTTTTTCCTACGCCTGCACTTGCAGGGTGGACCCTGGCTTCCTTCGTCAACACTGGCATTGTCTGCCTTAGCGACATCACCGTGTTCATCACCTGGAACAGCAGGCTGCGTATGAGTGTTCTTTTTGTGCAGGTACAGGGCCTGGCTACTGCCATACTTATTGCCACATACAGTGCATTGGTAGGCAAGGATTAGTTCAGACCTGGGTCTGCGTTTCCTCCTGCCAGAAACACAGCTATTGCCTTTGTCTTGCATTTCACTGTGAGTCTCATCTGCAGACTCATTACCCTCAACTGTAGGTGGGTCAGGAATGGCATTAGAAGGACCTGGTTGGCCACTGTCTGGAACATTTCCAGGTGTTTCTGAAGAGTTGATAGCAGTGGCTGGAGTAGGCTTTGGACATACCCTGTCCCTCTTCTTGGGGTCACGAACGTATTCCCTCACCTTCTCGTACAGGTACAGTGACCGCGTCAGGGACAATCCATTGGGGCTAATAACAGGTGGCATCACTTGGCTCTGATAAGCCTCCTGTATGTCCTTTATGGCCACTCCAGCCCTCAGCATGCTCATCTCGGTGGGGTTTGTGTCCGATGGCAAGGTCTTCATTTTCATGACACCAGGGTGGCCTTGGTCAAACTCAAATGTGTGGTAGCGACCAAAGCCAACCAGAGGACCAAACCACTGGCCCAAGAAGGCATTCCAGTCATGGTACTGCCAGTCCTGGTACAGTTGTGGCACACAAGTGACGTTCTGGCCACACTGCCGGACACAGTCAGCTAGATCGTCCATGTCATCTACATGATCCTGTCTTCGGTAGTACTTCTTGAACAGGCCAAAGTAGGAATCAGGTCGAAACTTTGTGTGTCCAGGTAGCATGAAGTTCAGCTGGATGGCCTCATGTTGTCCAGTGATCACCCGCCAGGCCAGGTACCACATCATGGTGGTGTTCTTGTTCTGGCCCACACAGTTGTCGGCCTGAAGTGTTACACGCCTCTCTCCCAGTCCATGTAGGTGGAAGAATGCATGCACCAGGCTGACCACCACCACAGCACCCTTGCCGGCCTGCTCAGCCTCATCAATTAGGAAGAACACCTGGCGGCACAGCGGCTCACAACACACGCCAAACACCTGGACCTTGCGAGGTGTCCTGAAATAAAACGTGCCCCTTTGCTGTGAGCTATAGGGCAGTGACACCTGCTGGCAGTAGTCAAAAGAGTACTGCATCTGCATGTCCAGGTGCAGGGCTTGTGAAGTGAAGGGAGCCATCAGGGCCCTGGATCCCAAGTGACCCAGAATCTGGTCACGCTCCTTCTGTCTCTTCCCTTTCCATCCCTTCTCAGCCTCCTCAATATTGGCATTGTAGGCATCACGAAATGCCTTGGCCTTAATGAGATGTTGTTTGTATTTGTCATTTATTGTTTTGCGCTGCTCGTCGGAAAGGCTGTGCCTCAAAGTGACCAACATCTGATCACACTTGTCGCACAGATCGCTGCGTGCAGGTTGGATCTTGATGTTGGAGCAGTACCTGCGCCAGAGTGTAATAAATGACACGTACTTCACCACACGTGCAGCAGGAGGTGTTGGAGGAGCCGGAGGAACGTTGAGCAAGGTGTACTGCCGCTTCAGCCGAGTGGTCAATCTGTAAGGGCAAGGTTGCTGTGGTGCTGGTGTGGTCTTTGATAGGGACTCCATGGCTTTGCAATACTCGACGTACACAGACTTTAGTGTTTTGCCGCTCTCCAGAACGTAGTCTCTGATTGTCCCTTGCAATCGACCAGGGTCAGGGAGGGCATGTATGCCAGCATAGTTCTCTATAAATCTGACTACCATAGTCTTGTCCAAACGAGAGAGGGCATGGCGAGGAGCCCTGCCACAGTTCCCATGGGGATGGGGCTCAACATCAGAGTCAGAGCACACCTGCTGCTGCCAGCGCTTCAATGTACAGTAACTAATGCCAATGATGGCACAGAAAGCATCCTTGCAGACAGGACTGGACCAGTCAAGGCGATACTGGAATGTATTTCGAGAACCACATTTGTTCCGAATCACAGCTAGCATTCCATAAATAACAGCCTTTCTGGTTTTCTTGTCCAATCTGGATAGTGTGAGTGCTCGTCTTTTGGGCAAGTCACCGTACTTCAATAAGCAACTGTCTCTGCAGCACCCTCCTCTAGTAAGGTAGGCATTCAGCATGCGACGAGGACGACATCGCCCACGTGCTATTCTAGCTGGTACATCACCTGGGCCGTCGCTGTCATCTTCACCATCACCATCAGTGGCATCACCGTCGCTTCCGCTATCACAATCTCTGCCCTCATCATCACTTTCACCATCATTGTCATCTCCGTCGCTTTCACCATCATCGTTGATTCCATCTTCACAGACATCGCTATCAATGCCTTCAGAATCATCACTTCCATATTCACCATCGCCACCGTTCTCGATTTCCTCATCCTCGTCAAAAGTATCGTTCCATTCGAACTCGTCCGCTGAATGATAAACGACGAGCTCGTCGTTAGTCGTCGCCATATCGTTTATCTTTATCTACATGTACAAAGAGGATAACGAATAACAACTATAATAGGCATGACCTGAGAGATCCAATACTCACCGCCGTTTGTCGCGTATCCTGCTTTGTAGGTGTGGCTAAGTTAATAAACGGGAGAAGTTGAATATTCATGTACATGAGTGAATGGAAGCGGTTCACGCCCGTGCAACGGCGCGATTCGAGCGGGAAACCTGTACCTACTTTGAACGGCTGTATCTCCCCAACGGAATACATAAAAATTAACGAACAGAACAAATCGATAGGTAAAGGACCTCTCTACCTATAAACCGAATTTGAAGAGATTTCATTACTCCTACAGAAAGTTATGGCGGGTTAGAACCCGAAAGGGTATCGGACGTTGCAATACTGGTATGGAGCAAGTGAAAGATCCCAAAATGTATTTTAGCATAGAGAAATGGTATAGTTTAAAGTGTTGAAGATAGGATGTCAATAGCTCTTACCGTTGGGCAGTTATAGCTATTTAAACGTAAAGGTATTTTATAACATTTTATATATATATACGAAGGCTCATTTTGTCGTGAACTGTCCCATATAATTATATAATTATATTATATAATATATGGGACAGTTTCCGCGAAAATGTCCGAGTTTTATAACATTATAATCTTATAAAAATACTTCTTGTTTGAATCGCTATATCTTCCGAACGCTAAACGCTATCAACTTCCTATTTTCGAAAGTTCATATTACACCATTTTTCTATGATAAATTACATTTTGGAGTCTTGCACTTGCTCCATGCCAGTATTGCAACGTTCGATACCCGACCAGGTTCAAACCCGCCATAACTTTAGGTAGGAGTAATCAAATCGCTTCAAATTCGGTTTGTAGGTATAGAGGTCCTATACTTATCGATTTGTTCTGTTCGTTAATTTTTATGCCATCCGTTACGGAGATACAGTTGAACAAACTACGTCCACTTTATCCCGCTCGATTCCTGCCAATGATTTTGGCAAATCGCGTCCCGCTCAATGTATGGGGAGGCGGTTGTTATATCATAGGCGCGAAACGAGCGGGAAAAAGTGCACGTAGTTTGTTCAACTGTATCTCCGTAACGGATGGCATAAAAATTAGCGAACAGTACAAATCGATAGGTATAGGACCTCTGTACCTACAAACCAAATTTGAAGCGATTTGATTACTCCTACCCAAAGTTATGACGGGTTTGAACCCGGTCGGGTATCGAACGTTGCAATACTGGCATGGAGCAAGTGCAAGACTCCAAAATGTAATTTATCATAGCGAAATGGTGTAGTATGAACTTTTGAAAATAGAAATTCGATACCGTTTAGCGTTCGGAAGATATAGCGACTCAAACAAGAAGCATTTTTATAAGATTATAATGTTATAAAACTCGGACATTTTCGCGGAAACTGTCCCATATATATATATATAACCATCGGCATCGCTGTAAAGAACATTGCACAAGTGTACACATCACCAGCTTACAAGTGTTGCCAATTGCAAGGTGTGAGAAACACCCTTGGGTGTTGGTAATGAGGGCTGGGACATCTTGGTCCGCCTTATTGCTAGTGTCTTCCCTTTTTATTCATATTAATATTATGTATCTAAATATTAGCTGTGTTTGTATAAAAATAATGCATGCTTATAATCGTGTGGGATATGTATTGTGCGCTTAATTATTCTTGCTGGGAAGGATCAGGGTTATTCAATTCAAAATAGCTAGGTTTTAATTCAAACTTGATTTGTGATTTGTATAAATCAAATTATTGTGGACATTATATACATGTGAGCATTAATGTAAATGTAAAACAATCATACTAAAGGTAATTATCACCGTTCATCACAATTCTATTTATTAATAGTTGGAGGTAACAAAATGGTTGTGTTTCTTCAACACGGGATAATTGGCTCTAGCGCTGACTGGGTGATCAATTTGGCCAATCAAAGTCTGGGGTACATACTAGCAGATGCTGGCTATGACGTCTGGTTGGGCAACATCAGAGGCAACACATACTCGCGTAACCACACCTCTCTTACCCCAAAACAGAAGGAGTTTTGGCAATTCTCGTAAGCCATGGCCCCCAGATATCTGCAATATGTCCCTCCTCACTCTCTCCTTCCAAGGAGCTTTCTTACAAGTTCCAACTTCCTAATAACTCTCCCCTCGTGCCCCTTCCTCTCCTCCTTCCTGTCTTTCCTGCCCTTCTGTTCCCTCCTATACCCCTATTAACCGCCTGCTGTTCATCAGGAGCATACTGTCTGCCTCCATTCCACCTGCACACACACCACACATGCACCACATGCACACATGCACCACACATCACATACCACAAACTGCGCATGCATCACATATACCACTACACAACACACACACATACTATATATGTATTTCAGATATGATGAACACGCCTCAGTGGACCTCCCTACCATGCTGAACTATACCCTGTCTGTGACAGGCCAGTCGCAGGTGTTCTACGTTGGTCACTCCCAAGGGACCATCATCGGTTTTGCTGGGTTTTCAACTAATGCAGACTTAGCCTCAAAGGTGAAGGTATTCTTTGCCCTAGCTCCCATAGCAACAGTGCAGCATGTTGAAGGAGCTTTGCACTACTTTGCACCTTTCTACAGAGAGCTTGAGGTGAGTTGAGGTGGGCACTAATTAAATAGTTGTGAGATGGTACATGTGGGTGAGTTATCAGTGTAGTGTTGTGTGTGGCTGTGTTGGTGGTGTGTGTGTGTGTGTGTGTGTGTGTGTGTGTGTGGCTGTGTTGGTGGTGTGTGTGGCTGTTTATTGTTTATATTATCCTAAATAAGTGAAGTGCTCTAGATAATAGGAAAATGAAATTATAATTTCATTTCCTCAATGCTGCATGCAATGTTGGGGTACTCATACGAGGACTGTGTGCAAAAAGGTAAAATGTAAAATAGACTATTTAAATGGTTACATTGGAGTACATGTATGTCAAGCAAAAACTCATTGAGTTTGAGTTATTTCTTAACCCCATTTTTATTAATATTATTTGTGCTCATTAAAGGTAGTTGTCTAATTTCAATTATGTTTATTTTAATTTTGGTTTCACTCAATGATAATTTGCTGAGTCAATCATTTTACTGTTTTTATCATTACACGTATATGTATGTGTGCTCTTATCATATATTGGGTAATTTCATCGCATTTGATTTCATTGAAATGGCTCTTTTCTTTGACACAATGCCAAAGTTTTTATGTCCTTGTAACAAAGCATGATATAGCTAAAGCCGCTGCCGTTTGTAGGTTGAGAGAAAGAGTTTAATCGACTAAAATTAAACATGGCAAAAATATGCAGTGATGTCATCTGTGTACTGGTATAATGCTTATGTATGTAAATATGCTAACACCTGTGTGTGCGGTACATGTGTGCATGTGTGCATGTTTATGTGTGTGTGATGTGTGCATGTTTATGTGTGTGATAATGTGTGTATGTTATGTGTGTGTGATATGTGTGTGCATGTGTGTATGTTTATGTGTGTGTGCATGTTGTGCAGTGGTTATGTGTCATATTGTGTACCCCAACAGACTGTGCAGTGAACTGTACATTCCCAACTGTCAAATCATGTTTATCATGAGTGGGGGGGGAGGGGGGAGAGAACTAGGAGATACCATATCCTCTTGTAGTGCAGAACATATTCAGAATCAAAGATCAAATGTTCATTTTGTGAACGAAAGTTGTGGGTGGTGTGGTGCCCAGTCCATTTTGCCATATCATCCTACCTTTATAATTAGATGTTGGTGGTATTGTTATCAAAATAAATCCAGCTAGCAGAAAAGTGCATGTGTACTAGTTTTTGATCACATGAGCTGTATATCTTGGTCCTTATAACTGGTTTGTAGCTTAGAAGCATTGCCATGATATGCACATGTGCATGATCATTAGCATCAATGTAGGAGAGGTTCCCACATTATAAGATGGGGTAAATGACTGGTAACTATGATCTCACTGGTGGTTATATATTTTATTTTCATTGGCTGTAAGAGCATTCATGACCTTCGATTTTGAATGCTCTGCGCACATGATAAAAGGATGTTGTCTCCCCAGTTGCTCCCTCCTTTTACTGGGTGGGAAAAAAATGTTCAGGAAGCAAAAAATGCAGGAAATGCTACAATCTCTTTATCTTGTACTTGTGCACCACGTGTGTGTGTGTGTGTGTGTGTGTGTGTGTGTGTGTGTGTGTGTGTGTGTGTGTGTGTGTGTGTGTGTGTGTGTGTGTGTGTATTTGTGTATGTATATGTGTGTAATTTATTATGTGTGTAATTGTGTGTGTACATGCATGAGGGTGTGTGTGTAGGAGAAGTATCTGTTGTGCGATAGAATCCATTGCTCTTCTATGGTTACAGTTTCTGATAAACCTTGATGGCACAGGGGAATTCCTTCCCACTGCCTCCTTTATGGATTACCTGACATCCATCATCTGTCCCCTGATGGACGTGAATTACGTGTGTGAGGACATTCTGTTCTTCATCTGTGGGTTTGACCGAACAGACATCAACATTGTAAGGCCCTTGCAGCTCTCTGATGGGCAAGAGTTACGTTGTTCATCAGACCATTCATTGCTCCCTTGCAGACCAGGCTTCATTTCTACGTGACACACACTCCTGCTGGCACTTCGGTCCAGAACATTGTGCATTGGTCCCAGGTGAGCTGTTCTGGATTTCATACTTTAAATGAGCACTATACTAGACCCCAGGGTGGGATGTGGCCTATACTAGACCTTGGGGGGGGGGGGGGGGGTGGCCTATATTAGTTAACTACATCCATCAGAGCTGGCGCAATATACTTCGAAGTGGTCGGGCTGTATTAATCAAATGATCAACTCATGTTAGTGATGATATTGGGATCTTTGGCTCTTGATTTCATAGAGTGCATCCCACTTATGTTGATTTCTATTGCCTTTGTTAAGATGATTCGCTCGGGCTGCTTCTGTATGTATGACTATGGCTCCTCCAGTGCAAACATGGAACATTATGGTGTGGTAAGCAAGTAATAATATTTTTGTATAGAACAGAGGGTTGCACCCTCTCCTCCCCCCTCCTTTGATCTCTCTTCCATTTACTCAAACCCCAGCCAAAACCACCCAACTATAACCTGACCCAGCTGCACGTCCCCACGGCGCTGTTCTCTGGTGGGAATGACTGGGTGGCTGACCCAACAGACGTCACTGCACTCACCTCCATGATAGCCAACACAACCATCTTGAACATGGTCATCCCCCAGTATGACCACATGGACTTCATATGGGGACTCGATGCACCGTCTGTGATATACCAACATATACTGGCTATCATGAAGCAGAACAGCTGACCTACCTCCCCACGTCGTCCATACACTAGGCAACATGTTGCGTGCAACTCAAATGAATATGGGTAAAATTTCAGTAAAACTATAGTTTACTGGTGGTTTACTGAACTTTTACCGATATTCATTATGTTGCCTAAGTTATGATTGCCTTTACTATTGTGTGCTGTAAATTGTGTGAATAATTAATTACTGAAAGGAACAGAATCTGCCCATACTGTTGCAATGCTTCTCACTGAAAGACAAACATCTCTGTTGAATCATTCAGGTATTAGTACAAGTACACCTTTTGCCCATCAGATAATGAACAAGTGATTCAATTGTGCTAGTGAAAAATAAAAGTTACAACATCATAAATACTAGACTTTAATAAGGTATATGCTATGCACCAAATAAGTTACGGATACAACTGCACTATTTTCAAACCCTCAGGTCTCACTGGTAATGAAGACATAGCCTGAATAAATTAGACAATTTAATTCCAGGCTTCGGTTATCTATACATGTATAATACCGGTATAGCTTGAGCCTAAGGGTGCAAAATATATTTTCATATTTCGCATTTCTCACTGTATAGTAGTGATGATTAATGCAGTTTCAATTCTAAGTTATACAATAAAAAGAAATGAAACTGTTGGTCTTTCAGTAGCAGCATGTACTGTTTGCATCCTAACTCATTGCAAAATCTAGCTCTTCTACATGTACCAGAGAGACTGTAAAAATCAACCAGTAGCAATCATTTCAACAGGAGCAGCAACCCAAAATGCACATTTTTTCATGTACAAGTCTAACAAACATTTGTATACACAAGTGTGTGAAAAACAAGTACAACGTATGCATAAGTACATTTTCAGGACTCCAGCATCTCTCTGTTATGAGTAAAGGAAGGAAATAACAAGACCAAAAAACGGTGAGAAAATACTAGCAAAACCAAATCCTACACCCTCCCTACCCCAAAACCCCGGATCTTATGACATAGGCATCTGGTGTAAGGCCGCGTACCGTCCATGCACGTGATGGTACAGCTGTCTCTCGATGTCGCCAAGAAGGGCACTCGCGCCGATGCGAAACAGATTTGGTTTGGTCCACTCGTCCCCTAGCTCTTCTTTCATGAGCGACATCCAACATAAAGCGTCCTTGGAGGTCCTTATTCCTCCCGCGGGCTTGAACCCGACCTTGTATCCCGTAGCCTGCAAGTAGTCCCGGATCGCCCTCACCATCACCAAGGCGACCGGAAAAGTAGCGTTTACCGCCTCCTTCCCTGTCGATGTCTTTATGAAATCGGAGCCCGCCATCATGCAGACCAGGCTGGCCTTGTAAACATTGGTGAGTGTGCTTAGTTGGCCCGTGGCCAGGATGGTTTTCAGGTGGGCGTTGCCGCAGGCTTTCCGGCAAGCTTTCACCTCGTCATATAGGGCCTTCCAGTCGCCTGTCAGCACGTGGGTGCGAGTGATGACTATGTCAATCTCTGTGGCCCCGAATGAGACGGCCTGGTCGATCTCCTGAAGGCGTTGCTCCATGGGAGTTTGCCCAGCGGGGAATCCCGCTGCTACGGATGCGACCGGAATACTCTCTCCGTGGACGTCTCGAAGGGCCTTGACGGCGTCCTTCACACGCGAGGAATACACGCAGACGGCTCCGACGGTAATGCCCTTGTCCTCCACGCCGAGCGCTTTGATCAGGTCCTGGCGTACGGGGGTCTTGGCCTTGTGACATAGTCTGCTCACGTTGCTTGGGGTGTCGTCTCCATCCAGAGTGGTGAGGTCAATGCAGGTCACGAGCCTCAGGAGCCATGCAGCCTGCCACTCCTTCTTAATCGAACGTCTAGCCTTGAGCGTGGCAGCTCGATTCTGCGTAGCTGGAAGGTTAACTCTTGCGCGCTCTACCCAAGCGGTGTCAAGAGGAATTCCCGGATTCCTTTCAATTTGCTCCATGAGTACCTAGTTAGTATACATACGTATATATGTCGTAACTTGCAAGAGAAATCAAACAACTAACTGGGATGATGTAGGTCTACTTAACAAGTAGCGTGGTGAGTAAGGGCGTGTGGCTACCCAGGTCACGTGATGTGTGCGCTCCTCAAGATCACGTGAGGAGGTATGGCGGATTGCTAAGTGTGTCAAAATAACAACCAAGTATTTTTTTGACCCGTGTTTTCTCTACTGGCTGTTTGGGCAGTTGATATTTGGACACAGGCTTCAAAGATAATTGTGACGAAGCTGACGTAGTGTTGCGTAAGTTTTGAAGTTATAGCCGCCACAGTGTGTTAGTATTGTATTGGTGCTTTAAAGCGATGAAATGGGTCAGTGGCAGGTTTTTACGCTGCATTTCTGAATGTGGTGAAAGAATAGTATACAGATTCTTAAATAAGCTCACACGGCATGGTACGTGTACCATGACCGCTTGGTACTTGTGCCATTCGGTCGTCAGGTAGGGTGGGAAAGGATGTGCAGGTGGAAGATTGTACTGTGATATTTGTTCGCTAGTGTTCGTACGAGCGTGTATTATTTTTAGCGGGCTACAGGGACCTTTATTATTCTTACACAATTGCGGATAGAAACATGCACAGTTGTGGTGTGTGTGTGTGTGTGTTTGTGTATGTGTGGTGTGTAGGGTGTGGTGTGGTCTGTATGCCACTGTATGGTGCGTGTATGTATGGTGTGTAGGGTGTGGTGTATTGTGTGTGTATGTATGATGTATGTATGTATGTATGTACATTAAGTGTGCATGTGTTTATATATTCAGTATGTGTGTATGTGCTTAAAATGTTAGTTTATTAATAAGGTTCCCAAGTCTAGAGTTGGGAGGACTACATTGCATTTGGTCTAGGCTGAGAGATATATCATTAGGGCTGAGGAGTTTTTTTTTTTTGGGGTGATTATCATGATCAAGAAGGTTGGTTGATAAGGAGTGTGGCAAAGTTTGGGAGGAGTTCGATGAGTGGTTAGCTTGTTTTGCCAGGACCCAGCAGTTTGTCCAATGTACGATGCATATGGGCATCTGAGTAACTTGTGCATTGTAGTGGAATTCATCCCTATTATGGACTACTGTTGACCATGTTGGTGTGCTTAGGTGTAGAAGTGTGTATTTGTACATGTGTGCTTGTCGTATGTATATTTTATGTGTGAATCAGTGTATGTATGTATATGTATGTATGTGTGTGTGTTTATGTATGTATGTATGAATGTATGTATGTATGTGTGTGTGTTTATGTATGTATGTATGAATGTATGTATGTATGTATGTACGTACATACGTACGTACGTATGTTTGTATGTATGTATGTATGTATGTATGTATGTATGTATGTATGTACGTACATACGTACGTACGTACGTACGTATGTTTGTATGTATGTATGTATGTATGTATGTATGTATGTATGTATGTATGTATGTACATATTTATACTTGTATGTATGTGCACATATGTATATGGTGTGTGTTTGCATCTGTAACCCATGTGTATATGTGTGTTTTACATGTAGTAGAAGCTTTGGTGTTATCTGATTGATGTGTGCGAGTAGAAGCTAAGGTGTACCTGATGTTTGGCATTGCTCTGTTGTGGGGTCCTTTTCCCCTTCACTTCTTCAACATGGTTTGGCATGTAGGCATGTTGATGGCACAGGCTACCAATGGCATCAGAGGTTCTTTTCTTGGCTAGCACCCATTCCCTTGTAACTGGTTTCTGGCTATCCAATTTTGTTTGTTTGTTTGTTTGTATATGCTGTTGGTATGTACATGTACATGCCACATGCTTGTACATATGCACACTTTTTGGAGCATGTTTGTTGCATATGGATTGTTGTGTAAGGATGTGTTGGCGTGGATTGTTGTGCTGTGAAGGATGCTGTTGTGCTGTGAAGGATGCTGTTGTGCTGTGAAGGATGCTGTTGTGCTGTGAAGGATGCTGTTGTGCTGTGAAGGATGCTGTTGTGCTGTGAAGGATGCTGTTGTGCTGTGAAGGATGCTGTTGTGCTGTGAAGGATGCTGTTGTGCTGTGAAGGATGCTGTTGTGCTGTGAAGGATGTTGTACTATGAAGGATGCGTGTGTGTTGTGTGAGAATGTTTTATGTATTACACAGTCATGGTCTTGCAGATTCTGTATACAATACAGCAATTTTATTAGGCATGATAATTTAATGGTCAGAAAATGAATCATTCATACAAGCTACGCAACACATACACATGTTAGGCAGCTTAGTAATGTGGTTATTGTGTATGTTCTCTTGCTTTCCTTCTTATTTCCTATTCCCAATAGTCCATTCCCTTCCACTCTTCTCTTTCCCCTCCTCTTTATCCCTCTACTTATCTTTTGCCAGTACCTTGTGTTCAAGAGTGAAAAGTCAGAAATGTTTTGGAAGCTGAGTTTTCGGCAGCCATCGAGCATAGATACACTCCTAGACAAGGAGGTACGTTCTGCATGGTTGTAGTGGGTTTGGATTTCCCCCTCTTTTGAACATTAAGTTTGAATTACAACCAGTTTAGGTATTGTTAGTTGTATTGTTAGATATTGGGAATGTGATCCGTTAACTTTAACAGTATTCAGGTGAGTGCTGTCTGCCCGCATGTATGCATTTACACTCTGGTGATTGCCAGGGCTAAACATGTTTACTGCTATGGGGATGAACTGCAGATCCTGTGCTAGCATCCTGCACTATACAGGGGGAAGGGACAGAGGCTACAGGTTGTTTTCTTTCTATTATATTGTGGAAGTTTGAAAGACCCTTTATCAAATGATTGTTACACACTGAGGGTTTGAGTATCCATCACTATTAATCAGCCATATTGTATTGTTCAAATGTGGTCTGTGATGATCATGGTTGTTTGAATTTGGATGTGTGAATTAATTTCTGTGTGGATTGTGGCTCAGAACCTTACACTAGGTGAGATCTTGGAGGAGGGAGATGTCCTACAGGAGTGCAAGACACAAAACAGGAAACTGGTCGACTTGTAAGTACCCCTTGGCTCAGACTGTACTTCCCTGTACTCTGCCAAATGTATCTGTTGTACCGCTGTACATACCCAGTGTCAGATTATCATACTCCGCAGTGTGTCGTACTCCTGTACCCCAGTGTGTTGTACACCTGTACCCCAGTGTGTTGTACACCTGTACCACAGTGTGTTGTACACCTGTACCCCAGTGTGTTGTACTCCTGTACCCCAGTGTGTTGTACACCTGTACCCCAGTGTGTTGTACACCTGTACCCCAGTGTGTTGTACACCTGTACCCCAGTGTGTTGTACTCCTGTACCCCAGTGTGTTGTACACCTGTACCCCAGTGTGTTGTACTCCTGTACCCCAGTGTATTGTACACCTGTACCCCAGTGTGTTGTACTCCTGTACCCCAGTGTGTTGCACACCTGTACCCCAGTGTGTTGTACTTCTGTACCCTAGTGTGTTGTACTCCTGTACCCCAGTGTGTTGTACTCCTGTACCCCAGTGTGTTGTACTCCTGTACCCCAGTGTGTTGTACTCCTGTACCCCAGTGTGTTGTACTCCTGTACCCCAGTGTGTTGTACACCTGTACCCCAGTGATTTGTACAGTGTTGTACTCCTGTACCCCAGTGTGTTTTACACCTGTACCCTAGTGCGTCGTACTTCTGTACCCCAGTGTGTTGTATACCTGTACCTGTACCATGTACTATGTCTTGTTCCTATCCCATTATACCCTGTACTTCTGTACCCTTACTGTACCCCACTGCAAGAGACTCTCTCAGCTAATGTCCTCTTGTCTTCTTTTAGTCTGACCAGACCAGAAATCCTTGAAGAACTGGTCAATCTTGTTTCACACGAACCACCTAGCAATGTGGATGAGAAACTCAGATTCAAGTAAGTCTTTGCATCATTTCTCTCCTATTGCCTCCCACATATCCCTTGTGCCCACCCACTCCTATGACAACACATTGGTATAGTACCTAATATAGACTGATACTTCAAATATACAAACCAATACTCAACATATGAACTCAAAACTTCACAAACCAACACACAGAGATCAGGGGCCAGCTACCTATAACTAAGTTTTGATTTTAGCCTACAATTTATTTATAGTGGTGGGCCCACACCAGCTCAGGGAAAAATACCTCTCTTAGCCAACACACACTGCTCTGAACAAACATAGGAACATGGGTTCCATTATCATCAGAGTCTTGCACTTACATCTGCGTAGTCATGATCATCAGTATAGCAACCTGCTTCCAATGCAACAATGCATTTCATAATACACAACGTTGACGTTTCCAGGTGTTGCGTGCACTGTGACCTAGGCTGACCAATCTTCCGGCTCCCAAGGCAAATATACCCTTCCACCACGTAGCCAAGCTCACATGCTTCACGCCTACATTATGTACAATTGGAGAGAGCATAGTTTCTGTCTAATTCACTATGTTCAAATGACATAAATGTTTATAGAGAGGTTGTTCCTGAGGGGGGTCCATTCTTGTTCTGAAAGGGGTTGATCTTGATGGGGGTCCTTATGCAGTCGGATAAAGGTGTCCTGATACAGATAGGGGTCTTGATTATCCTGATTTTGACAGGGTTCCTAGTCTCACAGTGATCCTGATAGATGTCCTGATGATCCCAATAGGGATCTTTGTTCTGGTAGGGGTTTTGATTCTGGTAGGGGTCCTGATTGTGGTATGGGTCCTGATTGTGGTAGGGGTCCTGATTGTGGTAGGGGTCCTGATTGTGGTAGGGGTCCTGATTGTGGTAGGGGTCCTGATTGTGGTAGGGGTCCTGATTGTGGTAGGGGTCCTGATTGTGGTAGGGGTCCTGATTGTGGTAGGGGTCCTGATTGTGGCAGGGGCCCTGATTGTGGTAGGGATCTTGGGGTCCTGATTCTATACAGTTGATCCTGTTGGTGTCATTATCTAGGCTGGTCCTGATAGCAGGTTTCACATTTCTGTGCTGTCTATTTAGAGCTGGTACAAATTTTTGCTGGCAACTCATAACATATTCTTATACATATTGTATTATCTTTTTAGCTTTGGCTTCAGACTCTTATTTGACACTTGTGACCTAACTGTCATAATAACTTTGGGAGCATGCATACACTTGTCTTTATGGATCTGATAAGTAATGATGTAGTGTCACCATTGGAGGAAGCGTTATAGATACATGTGTTGAGTGTTAATCATGGGGTTTTAGATGGGGAATGAAGAGAGCACTTTCTGTTGAGTATGGAAATTGAACGTTTTGTACCCTTATTATCAGGTATCCCCACTTGGCTTGTGAACTACTGACTTCTGATGTATTTGCGATAGTGGAGGCCTTGTCTACCAGTGAGAAGTTATTGCAGGTTTTGTGGTCCTTTCTGGACCTCAACTGTGTTGTCAATCCACTTGTTGGGAGGTAAGTTGCTGTGATTTGAGTTAACGGAACTGTATGAGTAATTGAATCCACTCCTTCTCCTACCTCTCTCCACCTTCCTTCTTCCTCCTCCGTTCCTCCCTTCTTCCCTTCTTCCCTTCCCTCCTCCTTCCGCCTTTCCTCCTTCCTCTTTCCTCCTTCCTCTTTCCTCCTTCCTCTTTCCTCCTTCCTCTTTCCTCCTTCCTCTTTCCTCCTTCCTCTTTCCTCCTTCCTCTTTCCTCCTTCCTCTTTCCTCCTTCCTCTTTCCTCCTTCCTCTTTCCTCCTTCCTCTTTCCTCCTTCCTCTTTCCTCCTTTTTCTTTCCTCCTTCCTCTTTCCTCCTTCCTCTTTCCTCCTTTTTCTTTCCTCCTTCCTCTTTCCTCCTTCCTCTTTCCTCCTTCCTCTTTCCTCCTTCCTCTTTCCTCCTTCCTCTTTCCTCCTTCCTCCTTCTTCCTCCTCCCTCCTTCCTCCTCCTTCCTCCTTCCTCCTCCCTCCCTTCTACCTCCCCTTTCTCTTATTCATCCCTTCCTCTTCCCATTCCCCTTCCTCCTTCCTCCTCCCTCCCTTCTACCTCCCCTTTCTCTTACTCATCCCTTCCTCTTCCCATTCCCCTTCCTACTTTCTCCCTCCCATTATCTCCCTTCTCCCTTGTCCACCCTTCCATCCTTTCTCTTCCGCTTCTGTCTCTTTCCCTCCCCTCCTTCCTTGTATCTCTTTTTTACTACTCCCAGTTTTGTGAGCAAGGTGATAACCATGCTTTTACTCCAGAAGCCTGCCGTGGTTAGTTTTTTTGGCACTTGTATTCCTGTACACACACATACGTATGTACACCATGTACTTTGTCTATAGTCCTAAGACTTATTTTAAATTTACACATTTTTTCTGTTACTTTAGCTTCAAGTTTACATTTGAATTATTTTTCCAGATTGCTGGCTACATAAAAAACAGGGCAGACTTTTTAAATCGGTTTCTTTCACACCTGGGAACATCTGCAATAATGGACCTTTTGTTGCAGTTAGTAGCGGTGCCTGAAGGTGAACAAACAAGGCTTGGCCTAGCAGTGGTACGTTGTGTGGAGGTGGCTGATGTTTTAGAATAGTTGATTTGCAAATGATGTGGTATAGCATATCTTCATTGTACAGGGTTTGTGTAATGATCTAGTAATATGACATCAACGTTCAGTGATGATAAAACATTATGTACTGTTCATAGATGTATACAACTGTATGTGCAGTTCAGAAGTGTCTGACTATACTTTATTAGACTGTAACAATCAACTGTGTTTGTTGTGAGATGTATGCAATTTGGAGACAATTTGGAGATAGTTATAATTTCACATTCAGCATTGCATTATAACTAATCTTCTGCTGTGCAATTTTGAAGAAGCAGAATAGGTAAATGGCCAGTCCATCGCATCGTTTATCACCATGGCTGCAGCAAGAATTGTTAATGTCTAATGTACCAGACGTCATCCCAGGGATACAATTGTCTACCGCGGTGTACAGAAAATAGAATTATTCTCTGGTCCCAAGCCAGCGCATCAAAGCTATTCGATTGCAATACGCCACCATGCGTGGTGTTAGTAACTCAACCAAACTGGACCTAGCGTGGCTGAAAAACACGTTTAGGATGTTTAACCATGTTTGACATGTTTTTCCGTCATGCTAGGTCGAGTTTGGTTGAGTTACTAACGTTATAGTAACCACGTGTGGTGACATATTGCAATGAATAGCTTCAGTCGCTTTGGCACACTGGCTTGGGACCAGAGAAAAAGAATTAGAGCTTGGCAATTTCGGGCCAAGCTCCAAAGGACCTGTACACTGAGTATGCACAGTCCAATGTAAAAAGGATGCTAAACTGGCAGAACGGGAATAATTCTATTTTCTGTACTCCACGGTAGACATATGTACCCCCGGGATGTCGTCTGATACATTAGACATTAAGTACTATTGGTTTGTTCATCACACACTTTGTACCATGATTAATGAATGATTAATTTAGAGCAGACATCTGGCTTCAATGGATTGTTCAATATTTTTATGTTTGTATAGCCTCTGTACACAAACAGGAAAATATAAGTCATCTGTTGGTGTGTTTGAACGAGCTTCAAAGATTAACACTGTTAAATAAAGGCGAAGTTATTTAGTGTGATGCATACGTCAAGTTACACTTGATTGAAGCTTGGTACAGTAGAGCTTGTTGTTTAGTTGTGGGGAGCCCCGTGTGGTTTCTCAAATGGGAGCATTTTTATTGGCATCTATAGGTGGTGTTGGTGTAGGTTTGAGTGGAGCTGAGGGGATAGTGTAGGCATTGTGAAAATCCTTGTGCACGTCTCTTGTCAGATAAATATACCAGTAGTGCCAAGACAAATACCTGTGTGGTAAAATCAAGACATGGGATGAGGAATGTTGGAAGAGTGTAGATCTGGGTTGATATGGGCATAGGTGGCGATAGAGGATATATACAGTGAAATTGAAATGTGTTTATGCAGTCATTTGGTGACCGGTGGTCATGAATGACAATGGGTGGGTGGCAATGAGGTGTGGTGAGTGTGATGGTGTTGGTGAATGGAGGTATGATGAGTGGGATGGGTAATTGTGACAATTGGATGGGTGGTGGTGAGGCATTCTATATGCTAAGTGGACCAATCTTGATGTTGCAGTGGCTAAGAGACCAAGGAGTAGTTGAGAAGCTTGTTGACTTCATCCATCCGTCCTCTTCATCAGATGTGAGTGAACATATACTCTGGTACATGTACATCTATATTAGTGTGCCCAATTGCCCAAATACACCTTGTGCATCTTAAATGGATGGGGGCTGCAGCAAGTATATTTGTTTCTGTGTACTAAAACGACAATAAATTACTGTCAGTTTCCCATACATGTAATTGCAGATGTGTGGGTGGTGCTATGTATGCTTTATACCCCCCCCCCCCCCCCCCCCCACTCCCCCTCTCAGCATTGTGTCAATGCCTCCCTGGCCTTGTGTGAAATGATCAGGGTGTCTCGAGAGACAGCACAAATTCTACCAGTGGCAGCCCCTCTTCTACAGAAATTAGAAAGGTGTGATATCAGGACATGTACATATAAAAACACATGTATACAATATTCACACATGCTTGCATACAGTCACATTTGTTAATGGAAAGTCACTAGGACATATATACCTGCTGCACACCATATTTGTCTGTAGCCTTTTCCCTGATAGGCTACAAATGCACAGGTGTGCCATATTGACTGCTGTGTAACCATCAGGTCCATGACTGTACCTGTAGACAGGGACCTATAAATGGCAGCAGACATGTAGTGAATGATAACTTTGGATCTCACAACACCATCACTATTACTTGTGCAATAACTAATTTTGAATTACATAGTCATGTTGCATGTGACACATAAGTATTATATCACAAGCAGCAAATTGTATGGCTCATAAAGGTTTATTTGCAAGTATCCTTTCAATGCAGTGGCGAGATCATCCAGTCATTGCTGAATAACATACTTTCCACTGAGACAGCTGCGGACGTTGGTATTGTCAATGGAATAGCTGTTCTTCTCACCATACTAGAAAAAAGGTGCGTGTGTGTGTATGTTTGCATGTGTTTGCACTTGCAACTATTGTACCTGTAGGTGTGCAACATTGAGTGACTGTGGGCCCTTTGTCTTATTTAATTGTGTATTGGATTACTGCAATTTTTGTGATTTGGTACCTAGCATTTTGTGTGTACAATTTTTCTGTATGGTTTTTTTAATGGCATCGATGAATAACATGTGAGGTACTGTGGACTGCTTTGTGTGAATACTTGCATTCAGAGATATTTTTTGTTTTTGTTGCAATATGATTAGGCAGATGTTTGGTTTACGAAGGGAATATATAAATCAACCCAAATGTGTGGTTGTTGAATCTTTTTGTGATCAGCAGCAGCTCAAGAGCATTTTGAATTATTCTTCAATGTTATGTATAAAAGGATCTTTTGGTTGTTTGGGCAGTACACAAAAAACATTAATGTCAGAAGTGCATATGAGTGTGACTGTTAGATAACCTACAGATGACCCATTTGGATGGTCACAGTAAGATTTGGAATTTAACAACAAGCAAGCATTAGTGAATAATGTCATTGTATTATCAAAAATAGAATCATGAATATTGGGCCTTGATTGTGTGTGTGTGTGCGTGTGTGTGTGTGTGTGTGTGTGTGTGTGTGTGTGTGTGTGTGTGTGTGTACATTTGTGTGTATGGATATTGTTAAGGGAGGGATGCTTGGTTAGTGTCTTTATGTTCATCACTTCCCTTTCAGGTCAGGAAGCACCTTGTCCCCCACTTTCACCAATGCATTCCCTGCAACAGGAAGCGAGCAGCCCCCCTCTTTAGAAAGCACTATCTGTAAGTCTTGTCTATGCCTTTGGATGTCCCATTTCCATTCCTTCCACTTGCCCTTAGATCATTATTTAGGGTTTGGGGGAAGGGGGAGATGGAGGCAGGCAGAGTCTTAATAAAAATAATTTTGTACTAGCTGTTAGGATGGAGGGAATTTGCTTTTACCCATTTCATGTTATTGTTTCTCTTCCACTAGCAATTGACCATGTGTTGCGTGTTGTAGTTCCAAGATTGCAGACATTCCATAGTCTACTTACAAAAACAAGTGTACGTTTTCATTTTGTTCACATGTTTGTGTATTCGTGTGTGTGTGGGGGGGGGGGGTACATGTATGTTTGTGGGTGGGTGTGGGTGTGCACAAATTTTGTGTGCTGTACACTCATGTGCGTACTAAAAGCGGAACATGTTTTACAATGTAGATAAGCATGACCAAAGTGAACCATTGTGATTATGCAGCACCATTATGAAGATTGATCAGTTCTCAGTAGTTCTGATATAGGCCAGCCATATTGTACTATAGTACTGGGACCGTCAGCAGCTGGCAGTGAGATTTGATATGTTACTGTGTGTGTTTGATAGTGCACATTGAATCGGCTGTCCATAGAATAATTCCTTCCTTCTCCCTTCCTTCTCCCCACATCTCTTTCTTCTTTAGATCCCTCCCATGGTTACAACAATGGGCACCCTTGCCCCTCCTCTAGGTAACACAAGACTTCAAGTAGTCAGGCTCTTTGCTGCACTGTTGCAGTGTAACGATGCCAGTGTATTGAAGGAAATCATCCGCCTCAATACATTCTCTATTCTTCTGGTAAGTATTACTTGTGTCAATAATGTACCTAATCCACCAGTCTCTCTTTGAGGACCAGACTATTATAGAGCTCTGTATGAATACAATGTATAGGCACAATACATGTACATGTAGTAATAATAGGGTGTATTTATTTATTTATCTTACTGCTACATGTATATGTAATTTACCCATTTCAGGAACTAACAAAGTGAATTTATTTTGTAATGCCTTCAAAGCAGGGAGTGCCTTTTCCCCTTGGTCTTCTAGATGATAGTGCCAAGACTTTTGCGTTGCCTAGTCAGCTCCTATTATAGTTGCTTAATGGCACGATAGTAGTCTTTGCGTATGTGTTGGCACATCACAAGCTACCAATTGTGACAAATCTTCTGTTCTCTCATCAGACTCTTTTCTTAAGTTATCCATGGAACAACTTCCTGCATACCCAGGTAGAGATCTGTGTCAGTGCAGCCTTACAATCTACACTGACCATCACTGATGGTGGTGTTTCGATCTCGCTGAAGCAACATGTAAGATTGCGTGTGTGTGTGTGTGTGTGTATGTGTGTGTGTGTGTGTGTGTGTGTATGTATGTGCGTGTGTGCGCGTGCGTGCATGCGTAGTGTGCAATTATGGGCTGTTCTCTGCTTTCTGTTCCTTAGTTACTAAAGGACTGTCAGCTGGTTGAGAAGATACTACAGGGTGCTGAGAAGAACAAGTAAGTCACATGTACTTACATATACTTCCTCTCTTTGCTTTTCGTTGTGAGAAGCAATTCACTAAGGAAAATTGTGTTCTTTATTATGTTTATGTTGTACCGTGTGTGGTAAAAGGTGCAAGGGTGAAGGGGTTTGTAATGTCTGTGCTTTGAGGTGGTGTGCATTGCCATTTTGCTAAGAGGAAGGGGGGGGGGGGGGGGGGGGAAAGCCATGATGTGTTAGAGTTGGATACAAAGTACATGTATGGAGTATGTGATGGATCTTATAATGGCATGCATGGGCATTATGCAGTATGTGCATGCATACGTGTACATGCATGCATACTTATATAACACACACGCATACACTCATGCACATATACGCACATACACACACATTCCACTTACAATGTGCAGTAATAATAAGGCTCGGCAAGGTTACATGGGTCACCTCTTGAAGATAGTGAACTGCTTAGCAATGAGTGGAGATGCAGATGAGCAGCTTCGGGAACTGTTGAAGACCACTCTGAGCAAGGAGATGTTTAGCCGTTGGAATGACTTCCTGAACGGTCCAGTAGCTGACCAAAACAAGAAAAATGAAACAAATCTAGTAAGTTTCAGTACAGAAGTAATGTGTGTTGGCTTTGAAGCCAATTATTTCATTGTAGTAAGAGCTCAATATGAAAATGTCCCTAAGATTTTGCTAAGAAGCCACCTAAGTGTTCTATAAAACCATAACTTTTTACTGAGATTGAACGGAGGGGCTCATACGTTGGGTTCACTTGGGTACACGTATTATGTCCACACAGTGTTTGTGGTCATACGTGTGTACATTTGTGTGCACGCTATACAATGAAGCTCAGTGAAAACCATTGGGGCAGTAGTTTTCCATTGTTTTGAGGAGTTTATTTGGACTAATCTGCAAACTGGTTGCACTGGGCATACATCAGTACACTCTGATTGGTTCTGGCTGCAGTTACAGTACATGTACACATAGGTTTCACAAAGTACTTATAGTATTCATTGTGTGTACTGTGTGTTTTGCTATACTTGTACATGTACAGAAAGTCCTAACATTTTGTCCGTGACATCCACTTTACAGTGGATTTTACCACGGTTTTATAAAAGTCCATTATCAAAAATGGAACAACATCTGCAATTGTTTCCTTTTGTGTTTGCTATGTCTCCTAACTACATATGCATTGGGAAAAAATTGGAGCCAGCATTGTCATACCGTAGTTACAAGGTGCACGCTTTTAGGAAACAGTCTTGAGTTGTCCCACCTGTACATGTCAGAGCTGGCGGAAGCCATTCCAGTGGGGGGGGGGGGCGCTGTAAGCTCCCCCATCGGGATCTCGGGCTCTGCCCCAGCCGCTTAAGTAACACAGGTGACAAAACACAGCTAAAAACATATTGAATAGTAAATACGACAATAATTACTTGCTTCCAAACAATGACCGATATACCCATGCACTCTTGAAACGTTGGTACATGCTTTGTTAATTTCATTTAATAGAAAATGGGTGTGGTTAAGTAACAATATTGTTCCAGCGGCCACCGGACCAGTTCCGCCAACCCTGCATGTGTACCAGAGTAAAATTGCTGTTTATGAATGGGTAAAGTTGAGTTGTGGTTAGGTACCACTTAGTGCTGGAGGAATGGTGGGTAAATGGTGTCTAATGGTACTATTATTATCTGATGTGCTTTGTTTTAAGGGAGGAAATTGTCCCCTGGGGGCCAATGTGGATGATAGTGATGATGAATTTGATCCAGTCAATGTGCAACCAGACAATGAACTAGAAAAGGTTGGTATGTATGTATTTTGTGTGCATATTTGTGTGTATTTGTGTGTGTAAGTGTATGTGTAAGTGTGTGTGTGTGTGTAAGTGTGTGTGTAAGTGTGTGTGTAAGTGTGTCCATGTATGTGCATATGCTTGTAAGTATTTTACATATTTGTGTGCATGTGTCATATGTCTGTTGGTATGTGGGCATGTGTGTTTTGTGGCCGCATATTTGAATAGTTATATGTGTTTGTTTTCTCTGGGTACATTTACCTGTTACATTATATTCACACACATTTCAATATAATAATATCTTATCACACACACGCACAGGCTTTTTCGCAGTACCAGGATGCAAAGTATGTGAACACCTTTGTAGAGGATTTCGGTATGGAGGACGAGATTGTCACCCAGCAAGAACCCTTTGCTCCCTCCTTTTCTCGCCTCATGGATCTGAAGTGTGAGATGAAAGCAGATGAGCAGCCCTCTGCGGCTTCTGCCTCCTTTGAGGTGGCATGGTCCATGAAAATACAACAGTTTGATGACTCTGAAAGCGACGAAGAGGTGTGCAGTAGAGAGTCGATCATTTGGTCTGGTGTATTATTTTATTCTTAAACATTTGTAGGAGTCAAATACGTGGACCAAGGAAGTCTCCTATGTCTCTGCTGTTGACCAACAGAGGTACTGTGGAGAGGAAACTGGGAGAAAGGGAAGGGGTGGAGTGTGCATACAGCTTGTGTTTTGGTGATGGAGGGAGGAGTAAGAAACTGGTTACTATGGAATAGGGTTGGGGGGAGGAGAGCATTTCCTGCATGATATTGGTTTTGCTTTTACTCAATACAAAGGATCAGACTCCACAAGTGTACATTGATAAACCCCAAGGCAAAGCATACCAATTAGGGTGATAAGTTGATGAACTAGGTTTTATAAGGAGCGTATGGTGTAAATTAATGTGTATTTGAATGTAAGTACATAGTTCATTCTGCTTAATGTATAGTATGAGCAGTGATGAAGAAGAATTTGTTGAAAGACGAAAAGAACTGGCAAGCTCCAGTGATGATGAGGAACAACCGCAAAAGAAGAGGGACCCATCAGTGTACTACCAGACGACCCCTACGGTCAACCCCCTATCGAAAATTGCCAGTACACCATCCAAGTCCCAAGATGGAGCTGCAAAAATCGACACCAACCTTGGTTAGTTGTTGGTTACTGTGTTATTGAGATGTCTGAAGTAAATTACAGCTTGTGCAGTTGTGTGTATGTGTGGCTTTGCCTTTGCATAACCTATGATGTGCTCACATGGTCGTTTAAGGAAATTTCATTTCTGGTTATCAGTTATTTCTTGGCAATCAGAGGTCACCCCAGATGAAGATCTTACAGGTGCCAGGCCCATGGATACTGCTACAGAAGAAGACCTCACAGGTGTAAGACCCGTGGACACCAGTGGCGGCTTAAGTGATTGGACAAAGGAGACACCAATCGTTGTTAGCAGTGTGCAGAGTCCTGGTGGAGGAGGCTGGGCAGATTTCAGTACCTTCCCCTCACCTCGAAATGACGTGTAAGTGTGGAAATCATCTAGACCCATTGGGAGAGGGGGGTTGGGTAAGGGAGGAGTGGCAAATACGAATGGAGGTTGGATAAGTATCGTCACAATGTTTATGTGCTTTCTTTTCCAGAACTGTGGTTCAGGATCTTGATGAAGAGCTAAGAAACTCTTTACCTAATGATAAGGAAAGGGACACCACTGGATATCGGTAAGGGATAAAGGGATTAGGTCACTTCTTGGTGATATGTAGGCTGATCTCTATGCATATATGCAGTAGTCTGTCGGCTGGTGAAGATGGTGAAGACACCTCACCAATAGATGTGGGAAGTGTGAATGTCCAGCTTAACCTTGAAGAAAACTCGGACAGCAGCGATGAGAACAACAGTTCTGACTCTGATGATGAGAGGTACATGTGGCACCTAGCTAAGAGAAGAGGGTACATGTGGCACCTAGCTAAGAGAAGAGGGTACATGTGGCACCTAGCTAAGAGAAGAGGGTACATGTGGCACCTAGCTAAGAGAAGAGGGTACATGTGGCACCTAGCTAAGAGAAGAGGGTACATGTGGCACCTAGCTAAGAGAAGAGGGTACATGTGGCACCTAGCTAAGAGAAGAGGGTACATGTGGCACCTAGCTAAGAGAAGAGGGTACATGTGGCACCTAGCTTAGAGAAGAGGGGTAGGTAGCATGCATGCAACATTTAGTGCTAAGGAAGGGCAAATGCAGCGGTGTTATTTCAATGGGCGGTTTAAGGTCCCATCACTTTGAGTCACTATCTATTATAGCATATGTGTGTGATATGCACAGTTAGTGAGGGCAGTCTGATAGATCTGCGGTGATTCTGGCTTTTAATATGAACACAGTACACAACCATACTTCTATTTGGGGGGCATGCTGAATGCTTGGGGTGTAAAAATTACATGTAACTGAATGGGAACAAATTGATCTTGAGAGACATGGTGTACAGTACATGTGGAATGTTGTGGGTTGTTAACAATGTTGATTTACACCGGTGGTCCCTTACTGATGAACCTTGTATGGTCCAATCCCACTGTTGGAATAGGTGTGTACTGTTTTAGTTGCTGAATTGAAATCATATGCATCCACCTACATGTAGCAGCGTAGTTTCCACAAATTCATTGTGTTATGTTTACCAGACCATGCACGCTTCTTGGTATTATCTTGAAAACAGTTCTTAGTATCTCTCCAGCAACACAAATGGGTTGAGGACCAAGCATGTTTTACTTGAAAGATGGCCTTTACCAGCTTCCTTTTTGCAACCGTTTTTTTTTTTTTTTTCAAGCTGCTGCAGTGTGCATGCTTGCAAAACAATGAGCAAGCGTATTCATTTGTTCATGTTTGGATTTGTAGACACACCAAGGGCAGTTACACATTGAATACGTCCACCGATTCTCAGGAATTGCCACTTATGCCAAGGTCTCCGTTAACCTCATCAGAGGTATGCATTCATTTTTCTTGCATATGTGTTAATAAGTATGTGAGCTTATACATGTGCTTATATTGTAAATGACTATGTGAGGTGTGTATTGATCAATTCTGTACAAACTATTTCTAATCTGTCACTGTATTTGTGTGCAAAGGTTGCAGGCAGTCAAGCATCCACTGAGTCAAATGAATCCGTGAACCTAATACGCTGTAATGTGCAAGAAGCAGAGAGTGAAGGGACTACCCCCTCTGTTGTCCAAGTCTCAGCAACCAGCACAGAGAACGGATCAGAGATGGCTGAGGATGATGACAACCTCACAGAAAACTTTGAGTGAGTTATTTGTTAGTCCATTGAGACTGGGAGGGAGAGGAGGAGATGAGGATAGAGACTATAGGGCTAACGTATTTGTGTGTAAAGGTTCCTACCCCTCCCTCCCTAGATTCTTGTCCAAGCAAGGGCTGCTGTCCAGAGTAGATCCCTTATCGAAGTCTAACCACAGTGAAGAGGGGAAAATAGAGGAGATAAGGTGCTTTGCCTTTGCTTTCTATAGAAGTGCTCTTATTTTCACTATCACTGAAATACGTGGTTGACTATTGTGTTCCCTTCACAGAGCAGAAGCACAGAAGGCTTGCTCAAATTATGATCAAGAGGTGCATAAGACACAGAATCCTTAAGGACTATTGGACTTACATGCTATGTGATTTCTTCCCTTTTTTTATTCACTACGAAAGAAGCCTGTATTGTCTGTGCATGTAGTGGTGAAGTGTGCTGTAATTAGAATGGTTTTGTGACAAAATTGTATTTGACATATGCTGTATTATATGTACAACAGCCCGTATTTATAAGTCTGTGACAACATATTAGATTGATGATATGATTAGTTCATTATACTTGCATATAAATACAGGTGTGCTCATGGCTTGGAAGGTGGTGATATCCCATCCCTTAGCATTAACAAAAAGGTACCATTAAAATATATTTTATTAGTAGTACTCCTCACACAATGGTCCAAAATAAGCTAGACAAGGTACAGTTCAAAAGTCTCAATTTCTCTTTTATTTTAAGATAAAGAAGTGAAAGGGGAAAAAGTTTTTTAAACCTAAGCCTAACATCACATCTAGCAGCAAAGAGCCAATCACTCACTGCACACCACCACCATCCGCCTTGTTCTCTGTCCCCTCATGGTTTGCTAATGAGGATGTAGGTGCAAGGTCACCGATGGCCTTCATGAGGGAGGCAACGGTGGGGTTCTGGTCTCCTACAGCCAGCGTGATGCAGTGGCATGCATCAGCAAGAAGGCGCTCCATCTGCTCCACTCTCTTCTTCAGCTCTTCATTCTCCGCCATAAGTGCTTCAATCGTAGGTTTGTCAGAAGGTGACTCGGCCTTCCCTTCTGGACTCTGCTGCTGGGTGACCAGGGCCTGGATCTCCTCAGGAGTAGGGTGATAGTAGCGACATGTGGCACCACGCGTGCACTGGTTCTTGATGAACTCCCGGCACACATTTCCGACAAGATGGCTGACATCAACTTTGCTCTCACCCTGGGCAGGAGGGATCCGGAGGGGGTCGGGAAGGGTTCCAGTGCGGAGAAAGTACTGCTCGTCAGCTTTTCCAGTGTGCACCAGCTTGCAATTTGGCCGCTTGCAGGTGCTCTCTTGGAAGTCATGGCAGAAGATCGAGCGGCTCAAGGTAACACGCTCTTGGTGAGAGTCTACAAAATTGACATGTTTGAACTGGCAGGACTGCCCGCGAATACACTGGTTACGCAAGTGGTCAATGCACGTGTCAGAAAAGAACATCTTATCGTGGTTCTTTTCGTTGAGCGTTGGAGGGAAGAATCCGTTATCAAGGAAAAAGGTTTCCTCTGCTCGGGTTGCATGTATGTATTTACAAAAGTGGCGAGGACACCGTTTGTTTTGGAAGTCATGACAGAAAATGGATTTCACAATTCCTTCCCTGTCTTCAAGTGTGTCAACAACCTCAAGGTGCCTTAAGGTGCAATTATCGCCCTTGACACAAGTCCCCTTCAAAAAGTCAATGCAAAAGTTGCTGTACGTGACGGGCTGACTGCTCGGGTGGGTCACACTAGCACCGAACGCACTCGAGACGCTGGAGGCAACGCCCACAGGTGCGCTAGGCCGCCTCGGTGGCATGGGCTTCCGCTGGTATGCCCCGCCAACACCTCCGCTGTCTGCACGACCGCGACCAGCGGGTGGGAAACCACCGGGGTTGTACGCAGTATGGGAACTATATCCACCGGGGGCAGCATTGGGATCAAACTCATAGTTAATATCACTCGTTTGCTGGTTCTGCGTCCACTCCCGCATTCGATCGAAGACGCTCTTAGGTATGGTACCTGTTAGGAGAAACTCGTCCTCTTCCCGCCGTGTCACGTGAAGAAACTTACAGTCCTTGCGCACGCACACCCCTTTGTTCTGATAGTCGTGGCAGAACTTCACTTTCGCTAATATTTCCCTCTCGTCTATGCTCTCGACGTAATCAACGTGTGGTTTGGGGCAACGATTTCCCTTTACGCAAAACCCGCGCACGTAGTCAACACAAATCGTGACTCCATCTACTTTTCGCCTCTTTGCTTCGGGTTGTTCGTAGGTGTTCAAAACGCCAGCCCTCTGCCCTTCGTATCCGTGCGCCCCGTAATATCGCTCGTTGTATTCAGGATTTACGAGGTGATACGCACCTGCCGCATCGTCGCGAGGGTATTCGGCAGACGGTGGACGCGAGTAGTATCCAGGATAACCTGGATAGGCCGTGTAGCCGCCAGCAGCCATATTCCACGTAATTTATTTGGAAGGGTGGAACCTGCATGTTCGGATCACGTGCATACTACGCATGCGCTATAATAGTATTAAAATAATACTATGGAAATTCTAATTAAGGCCTGATGTATGATAAGCTAGTGTTAAACCCTTAACATCCACCTTAAAACCATTAACACGTTCTAGACGTGACCAGAAACCGATCGTCTTAGATTGCTTTTCCAATTCGGGGTCGAGAATTCTGAAGAATGCAGGTAGGTGTCCAGTGAGTGCCGGATTAACCATTTAATGGGCCTGGCGCGCGCGCGGCGCAGGGTAAATCAATATTCATGCAGAATTGGCACACTGTTCCTTGCAATCTTCTTATGCTTTGTGCGACAAGTCAACTTGAACTTATGTTGAGTTGAGTTTTGCATGAAGACATTCAAGGACTTCGTTGTTATTGTGGAACCTTATCAGGCATTAATGATGACAACATTCTTTAAGTACCATTTATATGAAAAGGGCTTTTCTACTTTCCAGGGCACCACTACATCAAAGCTAAGTCAAATGTGTTGCCAGGGCAAGCAATACTGAAGTAAATAATAGTGTTGTAAGAAAAATATTGGAAGTAATTGGGAAAAACTAGTATGATCATGATCATGAATGTTAATTAATTCTATACCAATATGTATTAACAGTAATGTGTCTTGCCTTAGCCAAACCCAGTGCCATCACCTTTGATTCAGCCAGGCCATTCCATTGTACCAAATATTAGTTTGCAAACAAAGAATATACCTTACATGTATGTCATCAACTTCAAATGATCCATGTCGATTTAACTTGAGTTTGTCACACATTACCACAGTGAGATGCTTATCTGCTTTAGGAATCGATCATGATGTCATTGTACATGGGTACTTGGACGGTAAAAGAACGTACAACCGGTAGTACTGCTACATCAGGGATAGGCAATACTGAGTCTACTCAGCCTGCTAGTAATTGTTAGGGACACGCGGCAAGTTCTGGCTTTCTTCATTGTAAGTTATTCAATGCACGTTCTTTATGCAATAAGTTAACTACTCTTTATATGCTACTAAATTCTGCCAAATATGATATTATCTTTGTTACTGAAACTTGGCTGTATTCCGATTTTCCTGATTCTCTTTTACTGCCCAATTATGTGTATAATATTTTCAGAAAAGATAGAGGTGGTGGATATGGTGGTGTTGCAATATTTGTGAAAAACTCATTAAAAGCTGTTTTTGTTGATCTTGACCCTGTGTTCTTATCGCTGGAATGCATTGTTCTTGATCTCTTGGTTAGTGGATATCCATGTATTCGCTGTGTATGTATTTATAACCCACCTTCATTGGCAAATAATGTTGGTCACACTGCTTGTATTTGTTCCCTTTTCAATACACATACCAAAGGGTGTGTGTTCTATGTTGGTGACTTCAATTATCCACATATTAACTGGAAGATTCCTTCAAGCCATGGTTCAATTGCACAGAACAATTTTGTAACCTGCACGCTTCAGAATGGTCTTACACAAGTTGTTGATTGTCCTACACATGGCGCAAATTGTATTGACCTTGTCTTTGCTTCGAACCCATGTTTAATCCATGACTTAGCAGTTGTTGAGCCTTTCTCCAGTACCTGTGATCATAGCGCAGTGGACTTCTCAATCCTTTGTCCTGGTATACCTAAACCCAACCCTAGTCCTTGTTTTGACTTTAGACATACTGACTATCCTTCTCTTATTTCGTATCTATTAGGTGTTGATTGGTTATTACTTTACAATAACAGTCTAAATGCAGATGATTTCTGGACTAAAATATCACAAGTTTTGGAGTATTCAGTCTCTGAGTTTGTACCCCTTTCTCATATTCATCCTAGGAAATCTTCTGTTCCGAAGCACATTCGTTCCTTACTTCTAAAGAAAAAATACTGGTACCCCAAGAATAAGCTGATATATCGACAGTATGCTAAACAATATGATGAAGCAGTCAAGTCTTATTACTCTTAAAGGGAGCTTGATATTGCTAAAAGCAAGAACATATATCTAGATTTTATGCCTATGCTAACTCCAAACTTAATAGTAGTGTGGGTATACCACCTCTATTGAGTGATGATGGTACTTTGGCTATTGAAGATTGTGACAAATGTGAGCTTCTCAATAAATACTTTGTTTTGTTTTTACTAAAGACAATGGCAAACACCAACATTTTCCTCTTCGTATAAAAAGCACAAAATCTCTAAATATCATCAGTTTTACTTATGACAAAGTGTTGAGATCTCTTAGGAACCTACCAAACAAATGCTCTAAAACTCCTGATGGTTTTCCTGCATTTTTTCTGAAGTCTACATGTATTGCTCCTGCAATAGCATTCCCTCTAAGTTGTCTGTTTACTATGTCTATGGAAAGCGGTATCCTACCTGCTGTTTGGAAAGTCGGTTATGTGTGTCCAATTTTTAAAAAGGGTGCTCGTCAACTTCCTAGTAACTATTGCCCTGTTTCTATGACCAGTATATGTTGCAAAGTGATGGAATCTATTATTTCTGAATCAATGGTTCATTTCCTCAGGTAATGGTCTGTTATCAAAAGATCAGCATGGTTTTCTACCCAAAAGGTCTACTTGTACCCAACTTTTGGTAACGCTAAATGAAATATCATTGCTATCCGATGCTAAGATGCAGGTTGATGTAGTTTATATAGATTTTGCTAAAGCATTTGATTCCGCCTTGCATCAAAAGCTTCTACTAAAGTTAGAATCCGCTTACGGTTTCCATTCTCATCTGCTTGCTTGGATAAAGTTGTTTCTTAGTAATCGATATCAACGTGTCTGCATAGGTTTAAAATTGTCGACCCCACTACCTGTCATTAGTGGCGTTCCTCAGGGTTCTGTCTTAGGTCCGCTTCTTTTTCTCTTATATATAAACAATCTACCGGATTGTTTGTCATCACCTGTTAAAGCTAAAATCTTCGCTGATAATACTAAAATTTGTTTTCATCATTCTACTGGGGATACATCTCCCTTTGTAAGCTCATCTCTGCATTTTGTGATTGGGCATCTAATTGGCAGCTCAGCATTGCTTTGCAAAAATGCAATGTCATCTCCTTTGGAAAGCAAATATCTGATACATCATACTCATTATGTGGGGTAACCTTAGAGCAAGTATCTCATCTTCGTGATCTTGGTGTTTATGTTTCATCAGATTTTAAACCTGGAATTCATTGCTCATCCATAGCAGCCAAAGCGTATTCTAGATGTTCTCTACTTCTAAAAGGATTCCATACTAGTGATGTCAGCATTCTATTACGTGTATTTAAAACCTATGTCAGGCCACTTTTAGAATTCAACATTCCAGTCTGGAATCCTTGGCTGTTTAAAGATATTGAGCATATAGAAGGAGTTCAGCGTTACTTCACACGAGAAATTTGTAAACGTGCAAGGCTTCCTCACATGGATTATGCGTCCAGGTTAGCAAATCTTAATTTGTCATCATTAGAATATCGTCGTGTTTATTTTGACCTTACAATGTGTTACAAAATTGTGAATAAGCTTTTGGATATTGATGCAGCTGAGATGTTTACGGTCAGTTCAAACGTTCATTCCACTCGAGGAAATTCATACAGGCTCCAGTCGATCACCATACCTCGTCACGATTTTCGGCTATACTTTTTTACATCTAGGGTTGTTCCTATTTGGAATTCTTTGCCACAACATGTTGTATCTGCAAAGAATATCATCACCTTCATGTCTCACCTCCCTATCTCCCTTTTGTAAACTGTATCCAGTATATAAGTGCATTTACTCATGCCATTACTTGCCTCTTACAGTGCATTATCTGTACAATGCATTGAGAAATATTATTATTATTATTATTATTACATCCAGGAGAATGCTTCAGAACTGCAGGCAAGCAGCCCATATATGTGATATAGTTAGCATGTACTAAGTTATGTGGATTTATTTTACATGTACATTCACTGAATGCAGTGGACCAAAGGATGTAGCGAAGATCATAACTTGATCACCACAAGTAGCGGAATATATTAATTCAGAATAATACATGGAAGAGAACACAAAGCATTCCAAAGTAACATGCTTGCTGCACTTGATAAATCAAAACTTAATGAGTGGCCAGAGAAATCAGTGGCAAAATAGAGAGGCTACTGTTATAAAACAACTTTTTAATGAGTGTCCATGTAACATGAAAGCGTATTGTGGACGTGTAAATGTATTTTAGTTCATTTTGACAACACTGAACTTGATAGTGATGCTGGAGTATGTGTGTATGTGCTGTGATTATAAATATGCTTCAAAACAGTTTAATATGTCTTCTAGCTCTGCATGCCAATTTCCTGTAAGCAGGTCTTTACATCCTAGTACATCAGGCGGGGAACCGCTATGATAAATCTGCCTGTCAAATGTTAGGGCAATCAAAATGCAATTGATTATTACAGAACTACAGTAGGTTCAAAAGTTTCAAGCCAGATATGAACCACAAGTACAAGTCATATGTATGTCATATCATCATAGTTTACTAGAAAAACTAAGTATGGCTGTGCAAGTCTGTGGTCAGCCCATTGCAAACATGAACTTTCCCTAATCATTCAACATGTATGTAGTGTCGTGTGACGGCAGGCGCAAATGCACGCATGCCTCCTGTCTGTTTAATTATTATTAAAGTGTATAGAATTCTTGTGGTCTATGCTCTGGGAGCTACATTTTGAACAAAAATCCATGAAATAAGGAAATAAAAACATTCTCTATGAGAAAGTTGGTGGTATATAGGATTTTTAAAGGCATGGCAATTGTAGTGCAATAAGCAAGAAAACAAAAGTGAAATTGTAAATAAAAATGAAATAGTCTGTTTTTCTTTCTGATTTCATCCTTGTTTTCTGGCATGCCTTCAAATCCTATATACATGTATATACCACCAACTTTCTCATAGAGAATGGGAATGTTTTTATTTACTTGTATAAAGTATATATCTTCATGGATGTGATCAACCATTAAATCCGAAGTGTTCACCTGGATCACAAATGCTACGCAAGACAACAAGAAGCCATAGACATGTGACATGTAGCCAACAGTACAATTTAATTCGGTTTGTACATCAGTAGAGAAGTCCCTTAGTTATTGGATTGTTCTGTTCGTTACTTTTTATGCCATCCGTTACGGAGATACAGGTGAACAAACTACGTGCACGTTTTCGCGCTCGAATGATTTGCGTCCCGCTCAACGTATGGGGAGGCGGTGGTTATATCATTGGCGCGAATCAAGCGGGTAAACGTGCAAATAGTTTGTTCAACTGTATCTCTGTAACGGATGACATAAAAATTAACGAACAGAAGATTTCAATAGCTAAGGGACCTCTCTATGTACAAACCGAATTTGGAGCGATTTGAGTATTCCTGCCGAAAGTTATGGTGAGTTTGAACCCCTTGGGGTATCGGAAGTCGCGATACTGGCATGGAGCATGTTCAAGACCCCAAAATGTATTTTACCATATATACATGGTGTAGTATGAAGTGCCGAAAATAGGAAGTTGATGGCTTTAACCGTTCGAAAGTTATAGCAATTCAAACGTAATGCCCTTTTTATAACATTTAAAAAATTATATGCCTTAAAATTCTCGGAAACGATCCCATATATACATCTTCCTTTGATCCACAGATAGGGACCTATTTATGACCGTGAAGGCCATCAATATACTGCTGAAAACGTTACAACATATATACTCACATCTTCATATGAACTGTCGGGTTGTGGGCAGGCAGCTACAGAAGCAACTCTGCACTATGCTAGTGCAAACAGCACACTACAGTTCAAAGGAGCCTGGCTCCTTCGTGCAGGTATATTTATATGGTCTTACAATTTCACGCATTCATATTATCCATTCCTGATTGACAAGACCTGCATAAAGAAAGAACAAGGAAACTTCCTTTACTGCATGGCACAAATATTTATTACCACAATTCTAACTGACAATTGCGAACGATCTGTAGTTCTGTAGAAATGACAGAGGTAAGTTATTTGTAACAAGTAGTTGTCAATATCACATAGGCATGCATGAAATGTCTAAGCATCCAAAAGTTCTATGGTGTATCTGCTTGGGTAGACTTAAAAATCTCTAAAGCATGATATAAGAGCTTGGGTATATAGACTTGAAACTTCTAAGCATCCAAAAGCACGGTATGTTAGCTTTGGTATAGGCTTAAATTTTGAAAGCTGATATGCCATGCTTTGGATGATTGGAATTTTCAAGCCTATCAAAGCTGCTTAAGATATGTACGAATTGCTTTGCTTGCTTGTTCATTTTAATGCTAATTATTGCATGCGTAAACATCGTCATGCACACTGATTTGAGTTTTTTTTCGAAATGCTATGGTGCTGCATGAAACAGCCAGCTGACCAAAGAAGGAGATTGTGACGAAGGACGAGAAAGAAGAATTGTATTGATTATGCGGGACATTTGTAGTTGATTTGCTGAGCTGCGTGCTTGGCATTCCAAATTATTACAGTGAATATTTTACAGTTTGCTTCACAAATTATGCACAACACTTTTAATCTCAAATTGGAGTTTCCACTTCGAAATTGGAAGGTGTTTATCGCTACTGCCACTGCTGAATTATTTTATATTGCGATGTGTCTATACAGCGTAACAACTTCCTTACATGCTTTGATGCATAAAGGGAGGTACTTCACGACGACAATGCGCATGCGTAATGAAGTACAACAATAAACAGTAATAATAGGTGTTAGAATTGAGGTACCCTTATTAACGGAGCTGAGATGAGCCTGTTGACTCCTGAGAGGAGAGTAAGTGGGACTATACTACAGCAGCGACGCTACAGTCGTGTTTTAGATGCCCCTGTAGTCCACCACACAACCAGAGGCCCCACTGTGCGCGTGGACGATGACATTACGTCGACGGCAGGCTATGTTTCCCAGCAAGGGGGACCTCAGGCAAGGATTCTGAGTCCAGAAGCGCTTCGCCTCGGGAACTTGGTCGCACAAGCGGCCGTAGTGGTGCTGGTATTGGCGGGCGTGTTGTTCAACCTTATCGGATACAGCGGCCTCCTATCTCTGTTTCATCTACTCGGATTTGTGCTCACATACACGGGAATGTTTTTCACATGCTGCGGGCTGTTCGTGTGGTGGAGGACCAAGAACCAGGCAAACTGTGACCTCGGTATTAAAAGGACTCTCGTCTTGTACGGTCTGTGCACCAGCCTCGACTTGGTCGCGTTGTTGTTCGCGCGACACCCTAGCTTCCTCGCTATCCAAGTCCTTCCAAGCCAGGTCACCTATTTCTTGCTACTAGGGACGTCGCTGCTTTTAGCTGTGGCCCTTGTAGCGCATAAGGACGGTCTGGGGGCCGTCTTAGCTCGTGAAGCCTTTGTCTTTGTGGGTCTGGTGTTGGTCCTCCATTTCAGCACCGGCTGTCTCTTCGACAGAGTCTTGCCTTCGGTCATTCTGCCGCAGCTGGTCTACGTGAGTGCTCTCGCCGGTCTGACGTTGTGCGAGGCGAGCAAGCAGTTTGAGTTCCTGCCCTTTGGCAGGATTGTCCAGCAGCTGCAGCAGCCTACGAGGGACAGGGTGAGCGTCAGCAGTGCTAGCTTCAAATACCTAGGCACTCCCGGGCGCAAGATTTCTGTCGCCTCAGGTCCGACCGACGGCGAAAGCTCGAGTCAGAGCCTTCGCCCTGGGCGCCATTCGTTTTCCTCCACTGGAAGTATGGTAAGCAAAAGCGTTTTAAGTAGTGATCCATTGTGCCATGCAACTAGATGTGTGTGTGTGTGTGTGTGTGTGTGTGTGTGTGTGTGTGTGTGTGTGTGTGTGTGTGTGTGTGTGTGTGTGTGTGTGTGTGTGTGTGTGTGTGTGTGTGTGTGTGGTGTATTAGACCATTGAAATCATTACTTACACAGGAAGCAGATGCAGACACACCATGAGTAGTTCATAGGAGGTGTGGCTGATAGGTAGTTACTGTCATTTAACCAGCACGCGCTATTCATCAACACCACAAATGCTGTCATGTGCTTGGATAGATATAAAAGGGGTACGTGCTACCTATGTGCACATGTGAAGAGGCTGGGGCTGGGGCTGAGGCTGGGTGACACTTGTTATTTGGTGGGCAAGTGCTGGTAGCCTAAACTAGTAATGAAGGAACAGCAGCAGTTCTAATCAGAATTAATGAGTTTCATGCTGTGGGTGAACTTATGGGTGTGGCCTGATGTGCTATGTGATGTTAGTTGATAGTGTGTGTGTGTGTGTGTGTGTGTGTGTGTGTGTGTGTGTGTGTGTGTGTGTGTGTGTGTGTGTGTGTGTGTGTGTGATGGGAAGATAAGATTGGGATAGTATTGTGATTCTGGAGCACCAAAGAAGTGGAGTGGTGGGAAAGAAAAAACTGAGTACATGTATGATGTATTGTGATGTGATTGGTATGGGATACACGAGCTTATCATGTGGCCACAAGAGTACTGTAGTGGAAAATATGTATCATATTCATAGTGGAGGAGTACCACTAAATTCCAGAGAAATGGAGTGTAAGTGATTGTTAAAAAGGCATTTGTCTAACTATCCTAAAAGTGATCTGTTGAAGAAGATTGTCCACCTAGGGAGAGTGTAGTCCACATAGGGGAAGTGTAGTGGGAAGAGTGTGTGCCAGTGCGTAGAGTAATCCGAAGGGGTCAAGTGTGATGTGTCCCCTGACTAACCTGCACAGATTATAATTATAAATGTGTGTGTGTGTGTGTGTGTGTGTGTGTGTGTGTGTGTTTGTGTGTGTGTGTGTTTACTCACAGCTGCAAGATGTGGAGATCACAGAAGCCAGCGGGTTGATAGGAGACCTCCTCCTGAATGAGCACCTCTCAGAAGGGGTGGAGCAGAAGCTGAAGAAGGTGTGTGAGCTTCTGGCCCCTCGGGTCGCTGGCCACACTGCCTATACACCCAGGATGAATGTGGCCAACCCAATTGCAGAAGACAGGCATGATCATGAGAGCGACGTGGTGACCGAAACAAATCCACAAGGCCCACGAGTTCATGTAGGTTTTGTGTTTTTTTTTTCTTTTGGGCGGGGGGGGGGGGGAATATGTGTTGTGTGTGGTAATGTCACCACTTCATGTAGGTTTTGTGTTGGGGGAAGGTATGTGTTGTGTGGTAGTGAGTGTGAGATAGATGCAGGTATGAACATGTTGCAGGTGTGTGTTAGCTTGCTTTTAAAGTAAGTTGCAGCAAACATCTTGCTTGTATGACATCCTTCCATGCAGGCATGAATTCCTTATGTAATCCCTGCTCGGTATTCTTCTCATCTTTGACACACTCAATTCCAAGCAATTAGTACCTTCATTCCTTGGTCTAGGGAGTGCCTGTTTTGACAGGGAGAAGCACCCAACTATTAAGCTGTGGGGGGAAGTAGGCTAACCAGCAATTAGTCTAATTAAAAGGATGAAATCTGACATTTAGACTTATTCAGCAGAATTGCTAACTGCAGAACTGCTGTAATAGCCAAAGTGCATAATCCACTCTTTGTATGATGTGTGTATGCGTGTGTTAGTTGTGTGTGTGTGTGTGTGTGTGTGTGTGTGTTAGTTGTGCATGTGTGTGTGTGTGTTTCTACATTGCCTTTGCAAGCTGTAAGCAAAATGTATTGTTTACTAAGTCTAAATAAAACCACGTGTAAACAGGCACACCTTGGTACACATCAGGCTAGTTATTGGACCTATGCATGCCCATCACATGGATAATTGACACCTAAAATCAAGCCTGGTCATGCCAATGCATTTAACACCTTTTTCCTGCACTGAAGTGGTCTCCCTTGAACCCTTGAATGACATTTAGGCCTTTGCACTGATCAATGGTGTCATCATCCTGGTGGATTTGAGTATTGATTCTATTGTGCTAGACATATCTATTCAAATTCTACATGTGTGTGTTTATAGGTGGGAGGTGATTAGCATTCTTAGACAGATACAGTAAATAATTTAAATTCTAATGTTATCGTATGCTACATGTACATATAGGTATTAACAGACCATGCTCAGCGTGCAGTACCCTGCTCATGTTGTTGGAGATGATCAATGAAGGAATGTTAAGACCAGCTGAATCCTATCAAACCGTGTTTTAGTATGTTTGTTTCTCTTTGGCTGAACTTCCAGCATGTAGTAGAGTAGGTTAAAGGGTTGGCTGGAGTGCGGCATAGAAAGGTTGGGCTTCTGGAGTGGGTAGCTGGTGGTTTGTGAAATAATAAAGAGATTTTTTTACATGCAGGTGTGGTTTTGTAAAAATCGTAATTTTTTTTAGCCTAAACTGTGGTTTCTTGGTAAACCAAACCCACCATTTGGCTTGTAATTTGTTTCCCTACACAATTGAAGCCCTATTATTCAGGTTGAATAATCCCAGTGTGTATTTGTACATGGTATCTCCGCATGCGTGTTTGAGTGTGTCAACCCCTGCTTTTGTGTATTTGACCTTTGAAACAGAACCTTAATTCCTCTCTCTCCTCTCTCTCCTCTCTCTCCTCTCTCTCCTCTCTTGTGCAGCAAGTGGCTCGACGCTCAGGCAACAGTGGTGTGCGGCGCACCTCTCACTTCAGCACCACCACCACCTCCTCCGGTATGCCTGTCCTCCTGGCAGAGCCATCTGACCGCTACAGAAGCCTGGCCATACGCGATGTTCGCGCCAGGGTCTCCGTTCAGGAATCGTCCATCCACAGGGTGCAGCGAGGGGGGCGTGAACATGACGCTCCCAGGTCACCATCTTCAGCCACTGCCACGATGAACTTCTTTGCCTCAGGCACGAAGACGGCTGCGTCTGATGCAGAACCCAACCACCCTGCTGCCGCGAGGGAGGTGGAGAATGACCAGAAGCCCTCGGTGGCTGACAAAGAGGCCACGCCTACTAGGGAGGAGGCCCAGTCAGGAGCAGTGTTGCAGCCGTCCAAGATGGTTCGTTCTGTCACCCCGCTGTCCCCTTTGGCTGTAGCGAGCCATTCCACCCGCGAGCTGTCTCCGCCCACTGCGACGGTGGACAAGGGAGGCGTGGCCAAGGAGGAGGTAGATGGAGTTGCCACTGTAGCTGATGACCGGCCCAGGGCACTGCGCAGCACCTCCATGGCGGTCCCGGAGAAGGCCCTGAACATACCAGAAAGCATAGAGGAGAGGTCCGAGGCTACCACCCCTAGGTTGAGGAGCTACACACTCCCGAGGAACATGAGGCTTAATCCTTTCTCTGGGGAACTGGAGAGTGTGGACCGTAACAAGAACCTGGGCGTTCCCTCGAGTAACCAGACCCCCGCCCCCTCAGTAGAAGTGACCCAGACTGTCAAGACCTACCAGTCCCTCATCATATTCTCGAAGTACACTCCGCAGGATTACAACTATCCCATTGAGGAATATTCCTCGAGCGACATCAAGGTGTTGGAGGAGGTGTCCAACTGGGATTTCCCCATCTTTGAACTTAAGGAGAAGGCCGGGAATCACATTTTGAGCCAGGTGAGGGAGGGAAGGAAGGGCGGAGGGCAGGTGAGGGGTGTGTGGTTATTTAGCTGGAAGGCACGTGGGGAGAGGTGGGGTATTTAGTTGGAGGGGGTATGCTTATTTAGCTGGAGGGCAGGCGAGGAGGGGAGGCCGCTGAGGGCAGTAGTTAATCAAAACACATCACCATGGAGAGAGGTAAAATGTAGATTTCTTTGGGAAGGTGTTGTCTTGTAGCAGAGTTATTAGGGTGCTATGCAAGTGAGTGTGTTGGTTGGTTGATTGCATACTTGCGTTTGAGTGGTGGCAATGTATGTTTAGGTGTGTGATGTAACGTGTATTGCAAAAGTATGGTCCGTATTTGATAATGGATGTTAAGATAATGCTATATTACCACGGTAGCATGAAAGGCTTAGCCAAATGCCTGCAGGCAGTGATGGCCTTAAGCGTCAGGCTTGTGGTGCTGTGATCTCTGGGGAATAGCACATAGTTCGGTACCTTGCTTTGTAGGTGATTCATTCGCTACGATTGATTAAGTACATTCTGCATAATCTATTGCACTGGCACTCACACAAAGGTTTACACAGTGGTCATATTTTGGCGTGTTGCATGGGTGTGTGAGGTACTGAAGATGTGGGTGTGTGAGGAGATGTGGGTGTGTGAGGTACTGAAGATGTGGGTGTGTGAGGAGATGTGGGTGTGTGAGGAGATGCGGGTGTGAGGAGATGTGGGTGTGTGAGGTTCTGAAGATGTGGGTGTGTGAGGAGATGTGGGTGTGAGGTACTGAAGATGTGGGTGTGTGAGGAGATGTGGGTGTGTGAGGTACTGAAGATGTGGGTGTGTGAGGAGATGTGGGTGTGTGAGGTACTGAAGATGTGGGTGTGAGGAGATGTGGGTGTGTGAAGATGTGGGTGTGTGAGGTACTGAAGATGTGGGTGTGTGAGGAGATGTGGGTGTGAGGTACTGAAGATGTGGATGTGTGAGGTACTGAAGATGTGGGTGTGTGAGGTATGGGTTTCATGAAGATGTAGGAGTAACAAATTATGACAAGGAGGCTAAGGTAAAGAATGGCTATTTCACATATACGTACACGATGCATTATAATTGCACAGCTTGACTCACTACACACATACACACATGTACATGTACAAGCTTGCTATGTAAAGCACAATCTGAAAAATGTGCTTGCACACATACGCACACATACGTGTACAGATGGCATATTGCTTGTTCAATGAAGCTGGCCTGATGGAAACCTTCAAGATTCAACAGAGAAAATTCATAAACTATTTTAGAGCGTTGGAAGCGCACTATGGCAACAATGTTTGTAAGTGTTTGA